>APFE030661926.1:0-19610 GCA_000404065.3 Pinus taeda | reverse complement strand
CTGCTTTTGTCTGAATTATGAAGAAGAAGAAATGATTGAGGATGTATCATACTGACTCAAAGTCAGTCTCAGAGTATGTACCATTGGTTCCAGACCAGTCTTAACCAACATGAAGTTAGCATCATAGTGAGTACAACTCCATTGGTCCCAGACTAATATCATCCTCCACTGACTTAGAGTCAGTCTCAGAGTGCGTACCACTAGTCCCAGACTAGTCTCAACCAACCCAAAGTTAGCTTCAGAGTAAGTACCACTCCTACCACTGGTCCCAGACTAGTATCGCAGTCTCAGAGAGTGTACCACTTGTCCCAGACCAGTCTCAACCGACCCAAAGTCAGCGTCATAGTATGTACCACTCTCATCGGTCCTAGACTAGGACTGCACTGACACGAAGTCAATCTTAGAGTATGTACCATTGGTCCCAGACTAGTCTCAACCGACCCAAAGTCAGTGTCATAGTATGGTACAACTCCTACCACTGGTCCCAGACCAGTATCATTGATCCCAGATCAATGGAGGTCATCCTAGCGTAGGGAGTATGGTAGATACACCGATGCGTCAATCAATACTACTATGGTATCTAACTTCATTTCCTTGCTCATTGATCAGATGAGAGGTTCCTCTCATGAGTCCCAGACTGCATGGGTAGGATGCCTTGACAGGAGAACTAATCAATCCTGTCCTCATAGGAGAACACATCAATCCTGCTACAATTTCCATGGAGAATACATCAATCGAGGCTGCCATGGAGAACACATCAATCCAGGCCTCACAAGAGAACACATTAATCCTGCTACAGTCACCATGGAGAACACATCAATCTAGGCCTCAAAGGAGAACACATCAATCCTGCTACAATCACCATGGAGAACACATCAATCCTGCTATAATCACCTTGGAGAACACATCAATCTAGGCCTCACAAGAGAACACATCAATCCTGCTACAGTTGCCATGGAGAACACATTAATCCAGGCCTCATAGGAGAACACATCAATCCTACTACAATGTCACCACGGTGTGCACATGTATACCATCAGGGGATATCGAATCATCCTATGGTCATATGCTGCTCCAAGAAGTACCACACACCCTCCCGGAGGTCCTAGAGCTCAATGTGTCATACATGACCCTCATTGGAGGTTCTTTGAACAACCTTAAGTTGTTCTCAGAAAGTCAAAAATTTTACTTTCCCAAGGGGTTTTGTCAGAATGTCGGTGACCTGCTCATCTGTACTGATATGTTGGAGCCTTCTAGCTCCTCGCTGCACCATATCTCGAATATAGTGGTATCTGATATCGATATGATTGGAGTGATCATGAAATATGGGATTCTCTGACAAATGAATCCCACTCTGGTTGTCATGAAGGATCACGTTGGTATCCAATGGAAATCCAAACAGCTCACTGAAGAGCTTTCGCAACCAAACTGCCTCACAAGAGGCCATGCTAGCAGCAATATACTCTGCTTTGGTGGTGCTCAAGGTCATTGACTTTTTCTTCCTGCTCATCCAAGATATCAAAGCAGATCCCAAGGAGAAACAACACCCGAATGTTCTCTTACGGTCCTCCACATTGCCTGCCCAATCAACATCTGTGTATCCAAATAGTCTCACATCTTCAGCAGTGTATCCTAACCCATAAGTGATAGTGCCACGAAGATATCTCAACAGATTCTTGGCACCAATCCAATGTATGTGGTTGGGTTCAACCATATGTTGACTCAACATGTTGACTGTGAATCATATATCTGGACGAGAGTTCACTAAGAACATTAATGATTTGATGAGTTGCCGATACTCAATAGCATTTCATAAAACAGGTCTAGCAGCACTACTGCTTAACTTCTTGAAGTCAAGCTCCATCGGGGTAGTTATAGGGTTACAGTCCACCATACTGAATCTTTCCAATATATTCACCACATATTTTCCTTGAGATAGGAAAGCTTCCCTTGGCTTCTACCACACTTCAAGTCCTAGGAAATAGTGCATCAGTCCTAGATCCTTCATTTGAAATTCCGAAGCCAACTCCCTCTTACATTTGAGAATGAGAGGGTCTACACCTGTTAGAAAGAGGTCATCCACATACAACACCAGTATGAGAGGTTTATCATCTTCAACCTTAAAGTAAAGATTAGGATCAGCTTCACTCCTACTGAATCCTAGCTTCATCAAGTAGCTATTGATCCTCTCATACCATGCTTGGGGTGCTTGCTTCAGCCCATAGAGAGCCTTCTTCAACTTGCATACATGAGATTTCCGATCATAAATCTCAAATCCTCCGGGTTTCTCCATGTAGACCTCTTCTTTGATCGAGCCATGCAAGAACGCGGTCTTGACATCCATCTGATGTAGGTTCCATCCTTGTGAAGCGGCAAGGGCTATGATTGAGTGGATGGTTGTATATCTGGCAATAGGTGAAAATCTCATCATAGTCTATACCTTCCTTCTGGAAGAAACCACTAGCGACAAAATGAGCCTTATACTTTTCCGTACTTCCATTTGCTGCAGCTTTATCTTGTAAAGCCATTTTGAAGTAACAATTGTCTTGTCCTGGGATCTGGGAACTACTTCCCAAACATCATTCTCCATATTGGTCATAACATCCTTCCATACTTGATGCTTGACGACATCTGAGAATGATGAAGGCTCATTCTGTATGATGGTGTTCATACTGGTCAGGTATCCTTGATACCTGTTGGGTTTCTTACTTTCACGGAAGGTTCCTCGGGGTGCAGCATGTCTTCCAGCATCATCAAGTATCCCCCTAGGTCATGAAGGCCTCTTCCTGGAAGAGGAAGGCTCAGGTGGATAAATAGGATCCATAGTTTTGTAGGTTTTAACCCTGTACAGAAATTACCTACATACGAATTCTAAATCATAGGAAAAATAAAAATGCGAGAGCATAACACATAAAACACATATACACAGAGATTTCCCACTAGATCTCAAAACCGAGACTACCGAGAAAACCGAGATCTCATTATGTTCCTTTCAATGTTACAATACATATTTATACATGCCGAAGCATCCAATACCATGGACCAAAAAACCATCACATCCAATACCATGGACCAAAAAACCATCGATCCAATACCATGGACCGAAAACCATCGCATCCAAAAAACATGTACGAAAATCATGCACAAAACCATAGGTGGGTCCGCCCAACCTTACATAGGGCCCAAAACCAAAATTTTCCAAGGCGCTGCCCCGGACCCTATAAAGTGGGGTTACAGGTACCCCTCAAACCCTTGTTAACTATGTGGAAATAATATAACACAACCCAACAAGGAAAGTACTTGATGTTTTGAAGAAGAATCAGTTATTTCTTAAAATGTGAAAGTGTGAATTTGGAAAGACTTATTTGGTTTATTTTATTGTGAAGTGGCCTACTCCCAAATCCATTATAGAGGTAACAATTTTTTTGGGTGTAGCTCAATATTGGAGGAAGTTCATCTCTAACTTCTCTTCTATAGCAGCTCCTATGCATGCAGTAACAAGTGTGAAGCGTGCTTTCCAGTGGGGAGGCAAGCAGCAAAAAGCTTTCCAATCTTTGAAAGAGAAGATTAGCTCAGCTCCAGTCCTTGCATTACTGGATTTGAGACAGTTATTTGAGATACAAACCGATGCTAGTGATTATGCCATGGGTGCAGTTCTTCTACAGCATGGTAAGCCTATTGTTTTTCATTCTGAAACTTTTAATGGTGCTGTTGTAAATTATCCTACCTATGATAAGGAGTTGTATGCATTGGTACAAAGCGTCAAAAAGTGGAAACACTATTTGATGGGCAAATAAACTGTTATACATACTGATCATTAGCCCTTACAGTACTTGCAATCACAAAGCAAGTTACAACAGTCATGCCACTTCAGATGGATGGGCTTCTTGCAACAGTTCCATTTGGTAATAAGGTACAAGAAAGGTACTCTGAATAAAGTTGCTGATATGCTTTCAAGGCCTATTATTGGTGATGTTACTTTACTTAAGAATGATTCCATTGTACATGATAGTTACATAGAACAGTATGCATCTGATGATGACTTTAACGATGTGTATGCTAGCTTGAGTAAAGGGAATCATGTAGAGGAAAATGACTATCACATGCATAACAATTTGTTGTTTCATTTGGGAAAGTTGTGTATACCACAGGGGGAGAGAATAAATGTCATAAGAGAAGCTCATTCTTCTCTTATTTCTAGTCATTTTGGTGTAAGAAAAACAGTTGCACATCTACAAAGGTATTGCTATTGGCCTTGCATGGTAGATTATGTTTCAAGGTTCATAAGAGGTTGTTCATTATGTGCTACAAGCAAGCCTAGTAATAGGAAGCTTGGCTTGTATACTCCTTTGCAGGTACCTTCTAGACCATGGGAGAGCATCTCTATGGATTTTGTAGGAGGTTTGCCAAAATCTAGAAAGCAACATGATTATTTATATGTAGTAGTTGATCGTTTCAGCAAAATGTGTATAGTTATGCCTTGTAAGAAAACTATAACTACTGAATTATTTTTTCATCATGTATGGATTCACTTTGGTTTGCCTACTTCCATTATTAGTGACAGGGATTCTAGATTTGTGGGGAATTTTTGGTCCAACCTATGGGAGATGATGGACACAAAGTTGAAGAAAAGTATTGCTTTCCATCCGCAAACAGATGGACAAACTGAAGTTGTGAATAGAAGCATTGTGCACCTCTTGAGAGGATATTGCAGCAAGCACCCCAAGCTTTGGGATGAACATTTGCACTACATACAGCATGCTTACAACCGTGCCAAGCACTCTTCCACAAACATACAACATGCTTACAGTCGTGCCAAGCACTCTTCCACAAACACCTCACCGTTTGAACCTTGTTTTGGTTACTTGCCCAAATCACCTCTTGATTTCATTCTTGAGAAAGATGTTGCCATTGAGGGACATAGTGATATTGACAAAGCTCGTGCATTCATTGAAAGAATTCAGCAAATACATCAACAAATTCAAGAACAGCTTCAGAAGAGTTAAGGCAAGTACAAGGAAAGACACGATAAGCATAGAGTCGATCACAAGTTTCAAGAAGGGGATGAGGTATGGCTGTACATTAGTAAGGAAAGGATGCAAGGAGAAGGTTAAAAGTTGAAGCCTATTCGTTATGGTCCATTCAAAATCCTCAAGAAGGTTGGAAATAATGCTTTTCAATTAGATTTGCCTTCCTACATGCAAATGTATTCTGTTGTTAATGTGGAGAATTTACGTTTGTATGAACCTCCTTTAATCGCTGATCATGAAAGCATTGTTCAGCTGCCATCTATAGAAGATTTCTTTCCAGAATATTTAGATGAGCTAAAAGAAGATACAATCCTTGACAGAAGGACACACACTTCAAGGAGGGGCAATGTAGATTATGTTCGGGTTGGTCTCAAAGGCAGCAAACTGAACAAGGAAAAGTGGATGGAGGTGGACAGAGTGAGGGCGTTGTACCCTCACCTCTTTAACAAGTAGTTGAAGGCTTTTGGGGTCCAAAATCTTCCCAATGGGGAGGCGTGATCAGGGGCTCATGTCCCAAGTGTCGTAAAATGCTCAAAATTGAAAGTGCTCGGAATTGGCTTGAACCTAAACTACCAGATAGAGCTCATCCTCCCGATTCCAGCTCCAGAAACGGTTCCAAAAACGGTTGCCGTATGTGAAAGTTACGTCAAAAACAAAATCACCCAATAACCTTTAAATTTTGAATTTTCAAAAAGAATTAAAAAAAGGAATATTCCACAGAATATTCTAGGGAATATTCCATGGAATATTCCTCTAGGCGAGCCAATCAGAGGCCACCACGTGGCAAGCCCGGAGGCCGCCACGTGGCCCAGGATGACGTAAGAACAATGGGTCGCATTTGAAAAATTTTGGTGGGGTTGTGGATTGAACCCCCGACCTACCTTGCACGAAGCCAACGCCTTACCATTAGGCTACGAAGGCAGAGTTGTTAGAATGGTGGAGAAAAGTATTTAAATAGTTTAAATTGGCTACGGGTGGGAAATGAAGGGGGCTAGCCCCCCATTCCATATGACCAAGCGCCCGGAACCAGGGCCATAACCCAAACAGCTGGCACGGAATCCAAGCATAACCATCGAGTTGTTAAACGTGGTGACATGCGGAAATGGAGGTCAGTTAACTGCAGTTAGAGTTGGTGGATTTTTTGGCGGAGCATCAAATTTGGCAGTCCCGCCATAATTGGCAGAGCTTAACTAAAGTTAGCTGGAGTTCTTTTAGGGGAAACTGGTAGTTGGCATTAAATGGCCATAACTTTGGCTAGGAAAGGGGGTTTTGGACGATTTGTTTTTTTTTTTTTTGGGTGTTTTGGATGTTCTGAAGCCATTGGCATTGGTCTTTTAGCCATCGGAGGTCATTTTCACAGGTTTTGGAGCCGTGGAAGTTCTAGGAGCCACCAGGGCCCAGTATTATGAGAACTGTTTCAGGTTGTAGGTATCCATTGGAGGTGAACCATCAGTCAATCCTGAAGGATTCATGTGTTCTAAATATGATTTTACAGTCTATTTCACCTGTAGAGACTTCTATTCAGCTGTAAATTCATTTTGAGAATTTAATTAAAACGAGGACTGACCCATTTGGGAGCCTTGGACCCAGCAGACGTAGCCCAGGAGGGGTGAACTGCTTCATCAACTTCTTTTGCATCTGTGGTTGATTTATTTTGCAGAACAAATTTGTTTTAATGTGTTAAACAATAAAAGGAAATAATTCTACTATGCTTGAATGGATCATGAACAACTGAAAATTTCATTTGTTTCTTTACTGCAAGACATGGGAATCTTTTAAACATGTTTACTACTGAATTGAATACCTTGCAAACCTTCTCCAAGTAGTTTCAAATTCAGATCACTACCTCATACAATACCTTCGATGGTGATCTTTATGCTCTCCCTAGAGGCTACATCTACCCCTCCATAGGCTTCCTCGAGCTAGTCTTCTTGACCATCGCTCAATCTCAAAGGTTCGGTCAACCTCTAGATTTTCTTCAAGGTATCACCACTCCATCGGAGTTATATTAAAATGTTCCATGGTGTTACCCATTTTTATCTTGGTCGATAGCTACATTAAGGGATTCCTATCCTACAAGCCTTGCCTTCCTTCGAGTAGGGAATTCCTCACATGGCAGCATCGGTTTTCCTACATCTAATATCTACAACAAGCCTGGTGCGAGCTTCTGAGAGGCTCCCACCTCTCCTGCTACATGCTATTTGTTTCAGATTCTTCATGAACTCTACAAGTAGTTTCTTGGCAACGCCCATGGGTTGCTGGGGTGTTTGGAGATCAGTAGGGACCTGTAGTCTTCATCACCAAAATCTATGTGGCAGGAATGGAGCTTTATGCACATGTAAGGTTACAGGCCATTGAAGGAGGCCACTAGGAATGACTGGCCCCAGGAAAAATACCTTAATATTTAACATACTTCTTTCCTCTTGGCACAAAAATGCCAATGTATAAAATGACTAACTATGGGAAAGAGAGGGTCTTCCTTATAATTTGTACATTAATGAAAAGGGTCTCAAAACCCTCTTCTTTTATTTGTTCATGGTTTGGGCCTGAAATAAATCATCAAGTTTATTTTTTACAAAGTTAAGCATCTTATTCAAATTAAGAGTTTGCCTCGTCTTTATTTCTTAGGCATTAGTGCTATGGGGCTCCTTTCGCGTAGTAAACATCTGATACTCTATGGTTGTAAGCTAATAAACACATTTACTTCCAAGTGCAAGAACAAGAAAACATGTACACCTACATATATATATATATATATATATATATATATATTATTATATATATATATATATATATATATATATATATATATATATTATATATATATATATTATATCATACAATCCGAGGAAATATCCCTTCACGATTGCACCATAGGTATAAACACAAGAACACAATTACAACCCCTATTTTCCATATCTATTAGAGGACAATGCAACACAAGCCATTAAATGCAAGTAGTATTCACAAACACTTAACTTTTAGTCTATAGGGAAACTAAGTCTAAGGCTATGACTCTCCACCCAACCATAGATAGTTTCAGCCACTAATACTTACAGTTTCCACCCCTAAGCCATATTCCAGAATATAAGGGGGAAATGCTTGCTTTTGGGACCACACACAAGCTGCCAGTTAAGTGACGTACTCCAGAGGACCTCCTACCTTAATCCCACAATTTTTTTGCATCCTTCTTACCTACATGGGGAGTCCATAGGTTCCCAACCTCACCCCCTTGTGCACATACAATATTTCACCCCCTCCCAGGGAGTCCATGAACCACTATACCAATCCAGGCATAACCAGGAACTGTGTTCAACCCTGTCTTTGTCTTGGATTTCAGATGATCTCCTCCCAAGCTGTTATAGGGATCTAGAGTATCTATATCAACCCACAACATCCAAGGAATATAATTTGTTACAGGGCTCCAGATATTTCATTCCACCCAGAGCCTCTAAGGAACTAAGTTGTTACAGGGCTCCAAGAACCTCTTTCCTCAACCCACAGCCTCTAGGGACCCAAACTGTGAGAGGGTTCCAGGAATCTTATCCCAACCCACAACCTCTAGGGAACCCAAGATTTTACAAGGCTTCAAAGATTAGCACTCTACCCATAACCTCTAGGGATAGATAATTGATCCCCTTATCTTCTCTTCTCTTCATTGTTACCTATGGAAAGCTTATACTTGAGGTTCACTTTTCGTCCCCTCCTCAATTTGTCTTCCCTGAAATGAAACAAAGGTCTCTGCTTCCATTTATGTGTGTTTTCAAACTCGTGCTCTCCCTTCTCTTCATGTGATTCTCCCCCCGAGAGTTTGATTCCCCTCCTTCATCTCATTTTCCTTTTTTCTCTCCCTCTTATATTTTGTCAACATTTATGTCCCCTTTATTTATTGTCATCTCCTTGTTGTTTTCATCCCTTCATAAATATTTGTTCTCTGTGCTTGTTGTGTTTTCTCAAGCAAGCATGGGCCCAAGTACTTTACTTTAGCCCATTTAATTTTAGGATCCAGTTCATTAACTCCTTTCACTAGCTAACCATCAATGACTTCCTTCTCAAACTAGGTTTCTCCTTGGCACAAGAAACCATACATCCTAAGAAACAATTTCGACCCCCGATTCTAGAATCCATATCCCTTAGATTTAGTCCCCTTTTATTTGGTTTCAAACATTTCAAAATATTTACATCATATTTACAAGGTAGCTCATATGAGAACCTTGGGTGGGGTTGTCACAATCCCCTCCCCCTTGAGGGAATGTTTCCCTCGGTGTTCAATTGCACATATATAATGTCAAAATGAAGGTACGACACATACTATTTCATGGAGATTTATACACATAGATATATATATAGTATTTATAATTATATACACCATCTCTAATCATAAAAAAAGTAAGGATAATTAACTTTCATCGCATCATCCAGTTCCCATTTGGCCTCCTCTAGCCCATAGTGTTTCCACTACACCTTGAATTTCTCTATGGGTTGATTCTGAAGAATGGGACTCCGACGGTCTAGAATACACATTGGCTCTAGTTGGAACTCTTCCTCTAGTTCCACTTATAGCATAGACAAATCGATCACATGATTACAATCCTATACATATATTTTAAGCAAAGAAACATGGAAAACATCATGAACTCTAACTAATGGAGCTAAAACTAGTCTATATGCTATTGGTCCAATCCTCTCAAGAATTTCAAAAGGTCCACAATACCATGGTGTCAACTTGGCACATGTCCCCATCCTTGGGGAACATTTCTTAGGTTGAATTCTCAAGTAGACATGCTCCCAAATCTGGAACTCTTTGTGCACCCTCTACTTATCTACATAACTTTTCTGTCTATCCTATGCCACCTTCAGATTTTGCCTTATGTCCTGAACTTGTTGTTCCATATCCTTAAGCATATCAATTCCTACCTAAACTCTGTTAACTGGATCGCTCCAGCTAATAGGAGTATTACATCTCCTGCCACACAATGCCTTGAAAGGGCTCATCTTTAGTGATTCTTGGTATCCATTATTATATGAAAATTCCATAATTGGAGGGTATTCTTCCCACTTCTTCTGTTGATGCATCACATACATCCTTAACATGTCCTAAAGGATTTGATTGATCTTCTTCGTTTTTCCATTTATTTATGGGTGATATGTTGTACTAAATCCCAAATTTGTTCCCACTCCCTTAAACAATTCCTTCAAAAACTTGGAAGTGAATCTAGCATCTTTATCTGACACAATATTTTGGGGAATACCATGTAGTCTCACAATATCCTTTATGAAGATGTGTTCTATATCACTAGGAAAATTGGTGGACTTGACTGCTACAAAATGAGCCACCTTGTGAATTTTATCCACCACCACCATTATTGCATAATGTTGCTTAGATGTCTTGGGAAATCCTGTAATGAAATCCATAGAAACCACCTCCCAATTCCATTTTAGAATAGGGATAGGTTGTAAAAATATTATCTGATGTTTGCATTTGGCCTTTTCTTGCTAGCATTCTATGCATCTTGCTACGAAATTTGTCACTTCTTTCTTCAAATTTGGCTAGTGATAGTACTTTTTAATGGTTGTGAGGGTCTTTTGATACCCTGGGTGGACTGAGTAAGGATTAAATTGGAACTCCTTCATTATTATCCTTTTTATTTCATCATTGTTAGGCACATAAATTTTTCCTTTGAACTTGACTAAGTCATCCTCTGTGAGGTGACATCTTTCATCCTCACCGCTTTGCTGCAACTTTTCTTTCATTTGTTAGTATCCTCATCCTATAGACCAATGTTTCTAATTCTTGCCTCCATATTTGTTGCATACAAACTTACAACTTCCAAATGATTTGCATGTATTCATATGCTCAAGGCATCAACGACCTTGTTTTCCTTACCCTTTATGTAATGATTTGAAATCACTTATGAATTATCTCAGTAAATTAATGTAGGTATTACAGACTCATGTGCTGGTGTGTGCCTATGTTATTTTAAGCAACGGATCGATAATATTGCGAAATACATAGGAAATTGAAAACAGTAAGAAAAACACAACAAGCAAATGCAAAACACAACAATTTAATAAGGAGTTCACCCAATTCTCCTGGTCTACGTCTCCTAGTCCAGCTTTCATTGGTGGCCATTTTTTATTATGTCTTTAAGTAGATTTTTTACAATGAGGAGCTCAATTTGAGTCTCCTGTAATAGATGATGCTTAGTAGGGTGGTACTTGGATTCCCCAAGCCACTAGAGTACACAGACTCCCTTACCAAGTCTCCACCTCAACTGGTCTTAGTGGGATGAGTCCAATTTGGTCCTTAGTTCCTGACAGATATCCTCACAGGGATTGCTTGAACCTCTCAAGCCTTCTCAGTTATGTCTGCTCGATGCTTCCTTAGCTCTGCAGGTCAGCTCGCTTATCTATTCTCTGCTTCTTGCTTCACTCTATTCTATCTCCTCTATCCCCTCTCTATTCTCTATCTGTTCATGGCTTAAAGCCAATCCGTCCCTTGACTATTCGCTTCCTCTTTTGGCCCTTCGGATCGCCTACCTCTTTCTACTGGGAATTCCCTACTTCTGTATCATCGCCACTGTGTAACGTTTCATAGAGAGGTGGCCACTTGTCCCTTCATGAACTGAGCACCAGCTCTTCCTCAAACAGTTTGTTACTTCGGTTATTCCACGAAATGATTCATCCACTAGCTCAGTGGTCAATTTAGACTTCAAACCTCTATATGCCCCAGCTTATTCTTCCCCCAAATCCGGTCTCCCATTAGGTGCAATCTTCGCTATTTGATCTGGGGCCTCCAGATCCTATGGTCATCACTTTTATCACATGAGTTACTTGCTTGACTGTTAACCCGTGATGAGAGCGGTTTTCTCTATCATCTACCAGACATGCATCATTCAATGTATGGAATCGCTTGGTCCTCTGACAAACCCACTTACCACCCGAAATGCCTCCGATACTTTGCCGTTTTTGGAGCGTAGGACCCACCTGTCGTTTTAGCACTTTTCCCATGGTTTCTTGGTTTCCCTTGTGACAGTGTGCTTGAGGCCTTTCCCTCTTGAGGGGTTTTGTCCTATGATGTGCGATTATCAGAAACAACCTTTGTTTCTGGGTTTGAACCTCCCAATTGCCATTTTTGTGCCATGCATAGTCCCCATGGGCCAATGATCAATGCGCTTTGACTGAAGGTCCTCATTGCTCTGTGCTGGCTGCAAATTACCATTATTCAGAGGTTATTTCCTAATAGCTCATTGTTTACAAGATTTTGAAGTCTATCATAATTTGAAAGAATCATAGAACTTTGATAATTTTCAAGGATCCAATTCGGATCACGGCCTTCCCACTAAAAACACTTTTGGACCACCAAAAGTTGGTTTTCAAGCATCGACTAAGTGAGGATACAACTTTCTCACCTGTCCAATCTCTATCCATTTTTCATTTGCTCAGCTTTGAACCCATGAGTCCAATTATGAGGTATTCAACATCTCCCCTACGCATCGTTTTCACCTTCCTGTCCAGAACTGTGTCATCTTACAATTCATTAAGATATTCAGGTAGCAGGTCATCAATAGAAGTCAATTGACTCTTCTCTTCGGGATCCTTAATTAGTGAAGGTTCAAATAATCTCAAGCTATCTGCATTTACGACTGAGTAGATGTGCATGTAGGCTGGTAGATCAAGGTGAAAATCATTCTCACCAATCTTCTCAAGTATCTTGAAAAGTCCATACCTGATAGGCTTTTGCTTTTTACCTTCCACTTGCATCCTATCCTTGCTGATATACAACCAAACTTGATCACCAACTTGGTAACTATGCTCCATTCGATGCTTGTCATGCCTTGCCTTTTATTTGGCCTAGCTCTTTTCTAGTTGTTCCTATACTGCCTGGTGAATCTCCTAGATTTGTTTAATGAACCTAGGTTCCTTGTCCACATTGTTGTGTCCCTCAACTGTTGTGTCCTTACCAAAGACAAAATCTAAGGGCGACTTTGGTGTGAAACCAAAACAGGTCTCAAAAGGAGATCTCTATGTAGAAGAATGTTTTGCTCGGTTGTAAGCATGCTCCACATAACATAAATGTTCACCCCAAAACTTAGGATGCTTATTGCAATATCCCCTGAGTAACTGGATCACTGTCCTATTGACTACTTCTGTCTGGCCATCAGTTTGTGGATGGAAAGTTGTGCTTTTCTTCAGTTTGGTGTCCATCAGTTCCCACAGACTTGACCAAAACCTTCCCACAAATCAGGTGTCTCAATCAGATACAATGGAAGTTGGAAATCCAAAATGAACCCATACATGTTGAAAGAACAGTTTTGCAGTTTGTTCAGCTGTAATCTGTTTATTATAAGGTATCAAAATACACATTTTTCTTAACCTATCCACAACAACATACAGATAATCATGACCTTTCCTAGATTTAGGCAGTCCTCCAACAAAGTCCATGGAAACACTCTCGCAAGAATGAGAAGGAATAGGTAATGGAGTTTACAAGCCTAGATTTCTATTGTTGGACTTGCTTTTAGCACACATAGTACACCCTCTTACATATCTAGAAACTGTCTCGTTCATTTTTGGCCAATAACAAAATATTTGCAGCTGTGCAACTGTTTTACTTACCCCAAAGTAACTTGATATTAGAGAAGTGTGTGCTTCTCGAATTATCTTTACTGTTTCAGTTTGTGGAATGCATAGCTTCCCACAATGATATAGGAGTTGGTCCTTAACATGATAATCCAATTCTTCTACTCATTTTCCTTGACTTAAAGTTGCATATACATCTTTAAAGTCTATATCTTGAGCATATTGTTCAATGTAGCTTTCACGTAACACAGAATTATGCTTAAGTATAGTAGATGCATTTATAATGGGTATAGAAAACATATCTGCAACTTTATTGTGTATGCCCTTTTTATATCTGATGACTAAATGAAATTGTTGTAGAAAACCCATCCATCTATATTGTCTTGATTGCTGCAACTTAGTCTGGGAGTGTAGATATTGAAGTGGTTGATGATCAGTATGTATAACTGTTTCTTTTCCCATTAAGTAACGTTTCCACTTTTTCACACTCTTTAATAATGCATAAAATTCTTTATCATATGTGGGATAGTTAACTACTGCAGAATTAAATGTCTCGGAATGATAACATATGAGTGTATTGTGTTGTGTCAACACTGCTCCCATGGCATAGTCACTGGCATCCGTTTGGATCTCAAACTGTCTTTGAAGATCAGGTGGTGCTAGCACTGGTGCCGTACTAATATTTTCTTTCAAGGTGTCGAAGGCTTTATATTGTTTTCCTCCCCATTGAAACACCTTATTCAATCATGTTAAAGCATGTAAGGGAGCTGCAATTAAGGAAAAGTTAGAAATGAACTTTCTCCAATATTGTGCTGCTCCTAAGAAGTTCCTAACTTCTATAGTAGATTTGGCCAGTTTACAATGACTGCCACCTTAGAGGGATCTATCTTCAATTCACCACCTCCTACTATATGTCCCAAATAATTCAAAGATGTTTTGCCAAATTCACATTTTGAGAGTTTAACATAAAGTTTCTCTTTTCAAAACATTTAGTGTCTGCTTAACATGGTTTAAATGTTCTTCCCATGTTTTTCTAAATATCATAATGTCATCCAGATATACAATAACAAAATCATCAGGAAAAGGTCTGAGTACATAATTCATTATTCTCATGAAAGTAGTAGGAGCATTAGTTAAGCCAAAAGACATAACCAGCCACTCATACAATCCCTACTTTGTTTTGAAAGTAGTCTTCCATGCATCTTGTTCTGCAACTCTGACCTGATGATATCCACTATGCAAGTCTAACTTGGAAAAATAAACAGCTTCTTTCAGTTGATCCAATAGATCATCTATGCGACGAAGGGGATAACGATTTTTTTTTGTTATCCTCTTCAGTGCTCGGTAATAAATGAACATTCTCCACGAGCCATCTTTCTTTCTCACCAAAACGATTGGAGATCCACATGGTGATGTGCTAGGTCTAATGAACCCTTTCTCGAGCAACTCCTGCACCTGCTTCTTGATTTCTTCATTGTCTAAAGCGGACAACCTATACATCCCAATTTTAGGCAATGGAGCATCTTGCTGCAAATTAATTTCATGCATTATTTCCTTTTTGGGTGGGAGACCTTTAGGTTCTTGAAACAAGATATCATACTCTGAAACAACTTTTTCTAAATCAGCTTGTTGTTTATCATCACAGCCCTCAAATACATTGGTTTTATTGGGTTTCTTTTCCTTTACAACCATCAGTAAAAATTGTTTGCGTGAATTTATCATTCATTTCATCTGCCCTGATTTTATGAGAGTATAATTATTCTTGAGCTTATGAGCTCTTATAAAGTATTCGATTCCATCTCTAACAAGTAGATACTTGTTCTCAGCTCTATAGAAAATAGATTTTCTATTATACAAAGACTTCCTAAAACAATTCCACATATATCCAAAGGAATTATGTCTAACTCAACCTCATCTACAAATTCTGACCCAAAATAAAACTTGAGTTTGCATTGTCTAGTCACTTGTAGTTGTGCTTTATCATTTAACTATCCTAATGGGTATGGTTTCTTGCGAAGTGTAGTTAGTAATACCAACTTCTTTACAATTGCTTCAGAAATTAAATTTACTTGTGAGCCACTATCAAACAAAGTATCAATCTTTTGATGTTTGGAAATAACTCGAATATGGAAAATCTCATCTCTTTTTCTCTCGTTTTCTTCATCAATAGTAGATTGTGCAGAATTACTAGTAGATGCTTTAGAATTATTAACTTTTATACCTGTGGCTGCAATGGTTGCTTCATTTCCTGAGTCCAACCCCAAATCTTTCTGAATAGCTGCAGCAGTCTTCTTCTTCTTGCCCTTGAACTTCTTAGGTCTCGGCTCCGGATGCAGAATCCAACAGTGCTCATCATCATGCCCATCCTTCTTACAATGAGTGCATGAAGACTTGCTTTTCTGTGAAATGTTGACCTTCCTTGCTTTCCATTTCTATTTTCTTTTCTCCTTATTCTTAATTGCAGTGGGTTGGGATGATCCCCCAACTTATGGGTTTCCATTCTTTCCTCTAGCTTCTAGATGCGTAGCTTGAACAGATACCTCATCTATACTAGTGGGATTAAACATGAGGATAGTGTGCCTCATGTAGCTATGTAGACCACCGATGTACTTCAACAGAGTCTCAGGTGAGTCTAATGAGATTCCTAGAATCAAAGCTCTCTTCCTAAATTCTTGGGTGTAACCTTGTACACTTTTCCCTTTCAATTGACGAAGAGTTTGCCAACTCATCATGGCTTGCTGCATGTAGGCCAACGAATAGAACTGCTTTTTGATTGCAGAAACAAATTCACTCCAGACAAAAAGAGTCTTACCATGTCTCTTCATGTCAACTTGGGTCCTACCTTCCCACCAAACCAAGGTAGTGCCCCCAAGGCATAGCCTGACCATCTGAATCTTGCTCTTGTCTGAGTCGATACTCTACGCTCTGCAATAAACATCAATTTGTCTGATCCAATTGTCCAGCTTTTATGCATTCAACTCTCCATCATATATTGGTAAATCAAATTTAACATCTAGTTTAATCAAAGATGTCTTATTTTTATGTTCAGGGCTATTAGGAGGTTTTAGAAAGCTTTCTTCTTTCCCCTTGCCTTTTGAGTGGTCATGGAGGAGAGAATCTTCATCTCCCTTGCCTTGTTTGGAGCTGATGAATCTTCATCTTTATGTTTTCTAAAGTCCTTATACATTTCCTCTACCATGGATCTCATGGCTAGGAAACTATCTATAAATTGAGGGATTGGGCCCACAGAACCTTCCTCCGACATTGTCTTCTGAGGATAGACTCTTCCAATTTCAAGATTAGTTTCGATTAACTTTCCTTCTCCTAATTTGAGCTTTGATCTAGTTAGCATTCAACAGCTAAATCTGGCACAAGCTTGTCTAACCTTAACAACCTATAGCTCTGATACCACTTGATCTAAAATCACCCTTAGGTGACCTCAGGAAATTAATTAAGGTATTATAGACTCATGTGTTGGTGTGTGTGTCTATGTTATCTTGTGCAACGGATCGATAAGATTGCAAAATACACAGACACTTGAAATAGTAAGAGATCACAGTAAGCAAACACAAACACAACGAAATTTAATAAGGAGTTCACCCAATCCTCCTGGGCTACGTCTCCTGGTCTAACCTTCAATGGAGACCTTTTTATTATGTTTTTAAAGCAAAGTCTTACAATAAGGAGCTCAATCTCAGTCTCACTTGATGGAGGATGATCAGTAGGATGGCACATGGAATTCCCAAGTCCTTAGAGTTCATAGACTCCCCTTACCGAATTTCGACCTCAATTGATCTATGTCTACTTGATGATGCCCTTACTCTGATGGTCAACTCAGATTCTCTACCCTCTGCAGCTTTGCCTCTCTTTTTTGTGTCTCTCAGCCTTTGGCTTCTTCACTGCTTCTTTGCCTCACTGTCTCTGTCCTGTCTCTATTAGCTCGTGACTTTAAAGCTATTTCATTCCCTGACTGTTCGTTTCGGCTTCCCGACTCTCTGGATCACCTGCCTCTGTCCGCTGGGAATTCTCTGCCCTGCATCATCATTGCTACGTAACGCTTCACAGAGAGGTGGCCACTTGTCTCCTTGTGAACTGAGTGTCAGTTCTTCCTAAATGGTCGTTTTTTCTGTTATTTCCCAGATGCTTGCAAAACAGATCCTTCTGTCGATTCATTGGTCAAATTGGACTTCAAATCTTATGCGCCATATTTTATTTCTCCCTCGGGTCCGGTCATCCATCGGGTTGAACTTTCCCCATTGATTTGGAACCCCCAGATCCTACGGTCTTCGTTTATATCGCGCAGTTGAGTTGCTCGACTGTTAGTCCGTGATGTAAGCAACTTCTCTTTCTCCCCGCTGGAGACCCGTCACTTAGTGTATGGAATCGCTGGGTCCTTGGCCAAACCCGCTTACTGCCCAAAATGCCTCTGATATTCCATCAGTTTTGAGCATGGGACTGGCCTTGTCAGGTTTAGTGCTTTCCCACGGTTTTCAGGTTTCCCTTGTGACCGAGTGCTCGGGGTTTTTCCTTCTCGAGGGGTTTTAACTAGCGATACATGATTGGTGCTAATGGCGTATCAGAAACAACCTCCATTTTCGGATATGAGCTTCCTAGTTTCCATTTTTGTGCCATGCACGGTCTCCATGGGCCAACGGTCAGCGCGCTTTGACCGAAGGTCCTCGTTGCTCCGTGCTGGTTGCAAATTGCCATTATTTAGAGGTTATTTCTGATAGCTATAAGATTTCTTGAAGTCTGTCATTCATTCTTACCAATCATGGAATTTTTTGAGGATCCAATTCGGATCAACAACCTAGAAAAAAGTTGTAATGAAAATGCCAATTTCATCATTTGAGGCATCCTAGAAAAAATTTGTAATGAAAATGCCAAGACAAAACATTCAGTCCACAAATAAAAGTTTGCTTACATACATTTACTTTCAATGTGTTTTCCTTTTATACATTATCATACCCCTCCACGGAAAGACATGTTTATTCAAAAAATCATGTGAGTTCATTGTTTAAATAATTAATTTTCCTTGCTATTTCATATTTCCAAATACTATGAGATAATACCATAGGCTTCACAAACTATGGGTTTGAAACCACCTTTTACTTTTTGACACACACACACAACTCACTTTAAATATTTAAAACTTGAAAAAATAGGATAACTAATGTTCTTATTTTTGGTAACCATAAACTATGTCTTATCAATATGGGTTTCATGAATTTACAAACTATAAAAATCAATAACATTACTAGTGTCTTTTAAAATGAAAGCTATTATTTCTAAACAATATGTTTATTTTTATAAAAAGACATTCGAAGAGAAAATGCTTTCATTCCTTCACTTTTATAATCATAGGGAATAGCCAATAATTATATCCTAATATATTTAAGTATTATATTCAATTTTAATTACAAGAATATTAATTTAAAACAATGTAATAAACATCTATAATATATTTACCAAATAAGATAAAGAAAAAATGTATAAAAAAATAAATAGGCCACCCTAATTACTATCAAGTTAAAAATATAATAAAATATTTTTGACTTTTGTAAGAGGACATTAAAAAAAATGTCTTTCATCCTTCACTTTCTTAATAACCATAAAAATTACCAATAATTATATTCCAGTATTATTCTCAATTTTATCATACAAATTTTATTAAAAAAAATAAAATTAACAATTATTTTAATAACAATCATTATGATATATAAATAAATAAAATAACAAACATTATAAAACATAAATAAATGAAATTTCAAAGTGTGCATAAAATAAATAAATAAAGAAACCTATCACTCAGGATTAGGTTATAAATATGATAGATATATAGTTTAATTATTTTAAGTTTTGGCTTTTAAGTTATTTAGATGAAACAACTTTCCGTAAGATCGTGATTTTTTTTGATAGTTAAAATGTATTTTTGATTCAGTACCATAAAAAATAAGTGGAATATTCAGATGAGTCTCACAATTTAAACTAATGAGT
>APFE030661921.1:0-12016 GCA_000404065.3 Pinus taeda | reverse complement strand
CCCGGCCCATATCCTTCTCTCCTCTACCACCTATATCTCTATCTACCGCTCTCCCTTCCCCTCTCGCCCACTCCCTCTCCCTATCCTCCTCTCTCCCCCTCATATCTCCCTTTCCCTCTCCCTGTCTCTCTCCCTCTCTCACCCACTCCCTATGTTTCACACCATCTCTCTCGCCCTCTCCCTCCCCCTCTCTTCTTTCCCCCTCCCTCCCTCCCTCTCTCTCTCTCCTTTGTCTCCCTTGTTATCTCCCTCTTGCTCGTTGAAGGCTTGGATGAGCTGGGTTGAGGCATTTTGGAATTTGAAGCTGATTTCTTATGGCTTCTCCTTCGACTCAACACTTTGGTAAAGCCATCAGCCTTAGGCATATCTGGTCCAGCTGGGAATGAGGGTTTTTGAGATAAAGGAGAGTCCCTAAACGACACCTAAACGACACATGTTCATAATCAATCAACTGAACACACTCAACATAGTCATGGAATAAAATTGCCGCATCCGGAAGGGCCTTGTTGAGGTGCATGTAGATGCAAATTCGTGCGTAGGAGGTATATCTTCGGAATTTTGTTTCCTCTGCAAATTTTATAAATTCGCCCAAAGCACTACCAATTTCTTGTATAGACGTTTCATCCCAATACTCCACGGGAAGTGAGTACAATCAAATCCAGACTCGAGCAAAACTAAGATCCTCCTTATCAGGGTTGAAGCACTCTACCCAGCCTCTGAGAAACAAGCTGGCGGCATTGAAGAAATAGGGCCCTCCATCCAGAATCCTATTCTAGTCTTCCAGGCAGTTAAAAATGGTTGTGAAGAACCCTTTAGGCCCCAGCTGCAGGGTGATATGTCCTTTTGGGTTCCATTTCACTGTTATCCATCCACACAGCACCTTCTCAGTCGGCCATAGTCCTATGAAATTGCCTATCAGATCATTTTCCCTCACATACTGTATCTGAGCATTGATTCGATGGCCTGAAGGTACTACTTTCAGACGTTCAGTAGCCACGAGCATGCATGTTTTCGAGCTCACCTTGGGTTGTTCTTTGTTATCATGTTTTTCCTCTTTTGAGTTTAGATCGGTGTTGTTCTCACTCCGATCCTTTGATTTGTCGCCTTCCTTATTCTTTTGCCGCTCTTCATCGTCCATTGGGGAGGCGATGCACCCTCCCCCTAGGGGGATTCATGAGGTTCAAAACTGTTTTGCTGGGATCGAAAAGTCGTGTTGCCGTCAGTGTTAGCAGGTATGTAGCTGTTTGGAGAGCCCTGCCATTGTAGAGATCGCCAAAACCCTAGAGAGCAAAGCCTCCACTCAAGAGTACAAAATTGATCTAAAATCCCAAAAACATTTAGTTCCAATCATTCTTCCACTCACTCCAGACATACCACGAGCATCCTTTCATGGTGTGAGCCAGGTGAATCCTCTTTTCTCTTTATCATATTAACCTTTAAGTTGTAGTGTAAATTTCCCCTTTTTTTATGCCTGAAGGTTTAACTTATCAATAATAATAATTAACTATTTATATTAATCTTAATAAGATAATTATTCTAACTCTATATATAATCCACAAATGCGAAAACAAAATTACTCGAAAATCAAAATTACTCCCAAAACCTCAAATTTTGAAATTAAGTATTTAATTTTATTATAATTTTATTCGCATTACAAAAATATTCCTTTTTATTTTCCAAATTGTTTTTAAATGTTAAAAAGTTGATTTTTATAAATAATGTGTCTTAAATAAAATAATATTTATTAATATTTATTTAAATATTACTTTAAATGCATTTTGAATTTTTTTAATATTTAATGATATAATGATAATTTAATTATATTTAAAATTTTCCATTTAAATATATATATATATATATATATATATAAATATATATATATATATATTTTGTGATTATGTTTTTAATAATTAAATCTATTTTATAATAATAAAGTAATATTACTAATATTATTTTCATTGGAGTATAATTTATAGTAATAATGAGTGGTAATATATTTTATATTTTTTTATTAAATTTATTTAAATAAATTTATTAAAGTTCATATTACTCTATTTTATAAATTAATAAAAATATGTGATAAAATGAATAAGTAGGAAATTAATATAATTAATTTTATTTTGATATCATATCTACGAAAGATCTAGATGGATCAAATTTCTTGAAATGGGAACCCTCTTTTAGAATGAAAATAAATTTGTTCTCTATGCTTTATAGTTTGAGAGTTAAAATGGATCTAGACTCCATTAATTTCGCCCTTTAAATAGGCTATATTCGAAATGAATTAGTTCTTAGTACCATATTTTTATGATTATTTTAGTTTTATAATTTTATTTTTATTTTGTTATTTTTACTATTACATTTTTATTTATTTTATGATTATTTTAGTTCTATAAGTTTATTCTTATTTTGTTATTTTTACTTTTATGTTTTTATTTATTTTCCCGTGAAAATGTTTACATTACAATATATTGATCTTTTCATTTTTTATTTTATTTTATTTTATGTTATTTATTTGGAAATTATCTTACAACATCACTACCATATTAAGTTGGTTATCTTAACACTAGATCTACCAAGTTCTGAGATGGATCAAATCCCTTGAGATGTAAACCTCTTTTAAAGTGAAAAGAGATTGATCTTCGATACTTTGTAGTCCCAAAGTTAATATGGATCTAAGATCATTTAATTTTACCATTTAAAAAGGCTATATTCTACGTGAATTAATTCTTAATACCATATTTTTATTATTATTTTATTTTGATAAGTTTATTTTTACTATAATTTGTTTATTTTATTTTAATTTCATTTAAACGTTTATATATATATGTATATATATTCTTAAATACATTTTAAATTTTAATAAATTCTTAATTACATTTTAAATTTTAATAAAAAACATAATAATTAGTATTCTATTTTATTTTATTATTTCATTATTATGATTTAATATTTAAATCAGTAATAAACATAAAATTATATATTTTTTCTTAAAAACTTTGAATAATAAAATATGATAATTAGCAATTATATTAATTTATTTTTATAATTAATATAGTTGAAAAAATGTTGTAGAATGAACATGTATTAGTTTAAAATTTTTATATATATTAATTATTTTAATTTAATTCAATTTTATTGAGTTGGTATATTAATATGTTTTTTAGATAATAAAAATATTATTAAGGTAACAATTTTGATGTTTTTAAGTTAATGTTTTGTTTTAAATAAATTAAAAATTACTATATAGAAAGCTCTTCTTGGTTTGGAGATGTGAAATCCCTACTAACACTCAACCACGTGAAGGTGAGAACTTATATGACCCCAAAAATGGTCCATCATTTGCATGAGACTAACCACTTATGCACACCCACATAATCCATTGCCAATGAGGCACAATCACTCACATGCATACATGAACACAACAAACATAGGGTGCACACAAACACACACATACCCACAAACATTATACATTGACTCACAAAGTGACATGTTTACACACAGGGCACTTATTATGAACTTATGAACTTTAGAATTAATGTTATTTTCTCCATGTGATTAAGATTGAGTATAAATATTATGATGTTGATAATTACATTTATTTTATAAATTAATTAGTATGATATTAAAATTAATAAGTATTTATTTTCTTTATTATATTTAAAACAATGATTATCATTAACAAAATTTTCAAAAAATATTGAACTTATAGTATTACGAAAAAAATCTGTAAATTATTAAAATTAATTAATTTTTTTAAATAAAATTAATGAAATTTATTTATTGTATTGAACTTATAGTATTTCACGAAAAAATCTATAAATTATTAAAATTAATTAATTTTTTTAAATAAAATTAATGAAATTTATTTATTGTATTGCTTTTAGTGTTAAATAATTATTTAGTATGCATTATGATGTTATTATAAATATTATGGTATTGTTTTTTTCCTTTTTAAGGGATTTGAAAGTTGAGATAGTTTGCTTGGTATTTTATAACATGGCAATCATTAATTGGGTTGTAACCTTAGGCTAATATTATGTATTTTTTAAATTTTGTTGTAATATGGATATTCTTTTTATTCTAAAATGATAAATTAATATTATCAATATTTGAAATTTTGATAAAAAAAATGAAAATACAAAACAAAATAATAAAAAATTGATAATAATAATAATAAAATAATAATAATAACTTATTTGTAATTTAATATTCTAAATAATATATTTATATACAGAAATAATTAGAGTATATTTATAATCGTAGAAAAAAATATTTAAAAATTATATTCACGCAAATTATACTCATATATCTATAAGTAAATAATACATATACAAATATAACAAAGAATGATTCAAACACGCATAAAGAATGCATTCATACACCTACAAAGAATACAATTAAACAAGGCACATACAATATAGCAAAGAATAGATTCCTACACACAAAGAATACTTTCATACACATACAAATAATACAATTAAACAAGACACACACAAATGTAGCAAATAATAGATTCATACACACAAAGAATACAATTAACTAAGACACATACAAATGTAGCAATGAATAGATTCATACACACATAAGAATACATTGATACACAACCAAAGAATACAAGTAAACAAGACACATGCAAATGTAGCAACTAATACATTCATATACACATAAAGAATACATTCATACACATACAAAGAATACAAGTAAACAAGACACATACAAATGTTGGAAATTATAGATTCATACACATAAAGAATGCATTTATACACATACAAAGAATACAAGTAAACAAGATACATAAATGTAGCAAAGAATAGATTCATACAAACATACAGAATACATTCATACAAATAAAAGGAATACAAGTAAGAAAGACACATACAAATATTGCAAAGAATAGATTCATACACACATAAAGAATACATTTATACACAGAGAAAGAATACAAGTAAACAAGACACATATAAATGTAGCTGAAGAATAGATTCATACACATATAAAGAATATAAATAAATAATATACACACAAGTATAGCAAACAATATATTTATACACATATCGAGAATACAAGTAAATAATATATATACAAATACAAGAAATAATAAATTCATACACATAAAAGTAAACAATATCCATACACAAGAATACTTAAAAAATACACACACAAGCAAATAATGAAGGAATATGGAAAAACTCTCAAAATAATACAAACAACTATTCAAAAAAATATATTTGTATACACACAAGCAATGAAACCACCACTCTAACACTCAAGGAATACTGAGACATTACACTCATATAGATACAAAGAAACAATGAACGAATACTCAAAAACATGCAAAATAAGACATTCATAAACATAGAAGAATAAACACTCCAAAAAAGTACATAAACGTAATACAAATACTTTGAATAATACATTCACACACACAATATAGAAGTACATATCCTATTCATTGATACATATCAAACTAAAAACCTTAACAAATAAATTCTAATTATTGAAATGTTACTAATAAAAACACTATTTCAATTCTCAAAATAATGCATTCATATACATATAAAAAATAGAATCCAAAACATACATTATAATCCAGATACATTCATTCAAAACATACATTATAATCCAGATACATTCATTCATATATAGATGTATATATAAAAGCATCCATAAATATATTTAGTATATATAAATCATAAAACCAATACACAAATATTTAGATATAATAAGTTTATGTAAATAAATAATAAAAACATTTAAATATTTACAAAAACTCGAAACAATATATTCGTATTTAATTTAAATTTATAAAAATATCAATTTAATTATTAAACAATATTTATTTTTATAAAAATATGAGTGTAATTATTAATTAATATATATTTTATACAAGGAAAATATATAATATAAATATCCTAAAAACATATTTATAAGAAAAAAATATAATTAAACAAATTGAAAAGTGAAAAATAAAAAACAAAAACAAAAAAATGAGAATAAAAAAAAATATAAATTAATATGTGTGTGTATAAGAGTGATTTTGTCATTTATGTGTATATGGGGAAGATGTTTAAAATTTTTAAAAATGTTAAATAATCTATGTGAATAATAGTGATTTTTTTGTGTATGTGGGGAATATGTTTAAAACATTGAAAAAATGTTAAATAATTTATGTGAATAAACGTTAAAAGTCACATTATAATATATTTGTGTTTGAGCATATTGAAGTTACTATAAACTAAAGGTCATGAAAACAATGAACACAAGTAACACAACTCAAAGGAGGGTTACAATTTAACCTTCCTAAGAGTCTTTCAGAGGGGTTGAATTCCCCTCCACAAAAAATAAAGCCTACTGGTTTTATTAACGATAGTTTGAGTTCATGTACATTCATTGATGGGCCCATCTAAACAAAAAAAAATATTAATTGTTTTAATTACAACTTTACACAACATAAAAATACCCAATGTCTTCCACTCACTAGCAAGTTGATATTGATAGATTTTCTGCACCATACAACAATGAAATTATAGTGTTAGTATACAAAAAGTTCCTAACAACTTGTAACTTAATTAAATGCACAATTTATAAATAATATCCACATATAGTATGCTGCACACATGATAATACATTAAGGAAAAAACATTAATACAATATTATAGTGCAAAATCATACAAGTATGATATAATTTACAAAATTAATGTGATAACAATTAAATTTAAGGAAGAAAGAAGATAGTTTCCATAACACTTGTTCAACCCATTTGAAAGTGATTTGACTATTTTGAAATCATAATTAAATAATTTCATTAGAGCAAATCTAGAAGATGAGAGTGTCATGTTCAAGATGAAGGATCATTTACAAATTAAAGAGAACCTAGAGGTGAAAGTTTAGTGTAGAATGTGAAGTGAAAATAAGTGATAAGAAATACACTACAGGGAATATCTGCATAAGAAGAAGTTAGTGATTTAAAATGAAATGTGAGAAGGATTTAAATACTAAATAATAACTAAATTCATAATTTTAAATACTAAATTAAAAGAAAACCTTAAATTCATAATTCTAAATACTAAATTAAAGGGGAAAAAACTAAGAAAATATTGAAAACTTCCTTGACAACTGGAATGAACTCAACTAAATGATGAACTTACCTAATAACTAAATAATTAAATGGTGACATTGTTGTTATCGGGGCGAAGCAGTACGAGGTTGGTCAAATGCTAATTGCTTGAGGCAAGCTCCATGTCAAGCTATTGTTATCAAGATATAGGTACTGCAATTGACTCAAATTGGCAGTGGATTCATGGATTTTTCCTACAAGGCTATTTGAGGGTAAATTTAACTTGATCAAACTACTTAAAGGACCAATGACTTCAGATAAGCTCCGGGTGAAGGCGTTGTTGTCAAGATATAAGTAGGTCAAGTAACTCAAGTTGATAATGAAATGACGTATGAGGTAGGTCAATTTAGTCAAGTTGGTAATGGAATCGGGTATGCCCCCGGAGACGATTGAAAAAAAGGCGTATGGTAATCAATTTACTCAATTTAGTAATGGATTCAGGTATCCGCCCTCTGACATCGTTTCCACGGTATGATAGGAAGGTCAATTCACTTAATCTACTAATGAAAGGTATCCTTACTGTCGAACCATTTGAAAATAATGAAAAAAGATCTGAGAACGTGAGGGACCTCAAATTGCCAATGGCTTCAGGCCAGTTCCTAGTGAAGCGATTTCCACTAAGATCTATGTAGTTCAAGTGAGTCAGATTGCCAATGGCTTCCGAGAAGGTCCTGTCAGTATATTATTAGCAAGATATAAACTGAAAAGGGGCAACCGAAATATAGTCATGGGCAGAGGTCCCTCGAGCCTGCTAATCCCTAAATGCAGGTATGTATTCTCCGAATTGTTGGAAGCCAGGTTCAGGTACTTTGAATCGTGCAGGAACCCAAGTTCCAGCCGAATTCTCCCGCCCAAGTTGTTATAGCGTAAGTCGATGAACCGTAATTGACTGCGATTCTCGAGAGCTCATGGGATCTCGCTACTGAGTCCCATCGTCGGCGATGAGTAACGTTGTGATGACAAGTCGACCATTTGCCTCCCTAAATGATGAGATTACCTCCCTAATCAACTGAACTAAATGATCAAGGTACCTACCAAGATTCATTGCGATTGCTAAATGACTGAACTAAATGATGATAAAATCTCAGAGTCATTGCCAAGGTTCCTCCTCACGTTGTGACAAATCCCACAAACGGAATCTCTCACCATTTCGTGCGATTAAGGCTATTGTTCGGATCAGATGCAATAAAGGAAATGCAAGTACTCTGATAGGGTCAGAAAAACAAAAATTGGCTTGGTAGTCGGCCTTATCATTCATCTAAATCCGGATTTAGAAAAGAGGAACCTTGTCCGGTTTTGGTTTTAGTTAATGCCATGTCCGGTTGGCTTCATGGTTAGTCCACTACACAATAACAATGAGACACATTGTTCACACTCTTTGACAGGAATCTATTGAAAGGAGCAGCACGAGTTCTTTATGGACAATACTATTCATGTACAATTTTTATGTCGATATACAAATCTGATACAGTGCAATAAAAGCTACATTTGCAATTTCTAAGACGGCACACATCTGAAACACAAATTTCCGTAACTAAGAATGGAACCTTGTTTCTGAAGCTTTATTGCAAAATAACACACTTCTTATTGAAACAACCCTCTTCTTCTACAACTACAAAAGCGTCATGATTCCGGCTTGAAACTATGAAAGCGGTAGGGGAATTCTGGAAAACGTTAAATTTGAAGGGCGAGTTTTCTCTTGACTCGGCATATCAGTTCACGGGGTTGGTCGCATTGGAATCTTGGTGCTGACGGAGGTTTACACATTAATGGCGCCTGCATTGTCGTAGCGGAAACAGGACACAGGGAGTATTTAGCTACGAACACCACGGATTCTTGCACATAGCCTATCATTATTAAAAACAACCGACATGTCAATCTAAACAGCATTGAAATAAAACTCGATCCATTGTCCTTGACGATAAATTTTAAGAGTTGGACAAAGCAGAAATATATCAATGCATAATATTCATAACCTAATTTAATATTCATAAGGTAAGTGGTGATCGTATTACAGAGCCACCATGCATTGATATATTAATATTAGTTTTTTCAGACCGATCGATATAATATCTCAGATAGCACAGTATACGCAACCCCAAGAAGGTTGCTGAATATAGACGAAATAATTGATAAGGCGCTGAATCCCGGAAGAATTGAGAATTTCCCATTGAAGCGAGAACTCTCTACCTAAATTGACAGCCACTCGTTCAGGTGCCGGTCGCATTATTCCAAGACAAACAAATATTGCAGATTCATGATCTACTCGACCCTTTACCCTTTGGGCTCTAGCCATATAAGTGTGAAAAGGGAGACTCTGCGCGGGTAACCGGGTAACAACCATCGACCAGGGTGAAGAGTCAGAGGAGTACTGTAATCTAATACGCAGGGTGAAGAATTAGAATTGGGCATAAGTGATTTCTGTTGTACACCATAATTAACAGGTTAAGCTAGATCGACCAACAAGTCTACATAGGCTCTCATATGAAAAATTAAATCTAATAAAATTCGTTTAAATTATTCCGGAGGCTGCAAAGCTTAAAATCCTTTCAAAATGACTGAAAAGAGAGTTAACGGGCCATACCTGGAATTGGAAGTTCGAATAAAGATTTCGTTTCTTCGGCCAACGTCAACAACAGCCTCAATGACCTATATCATATAAAAATTTCTAAGGGACATTAGCTACTTGTCTCCTATTTCTGATATAAATGGTAACTGAGTAATTTACAATCCATAAAAAAAAAATAGGGCAATGAAATAGAATTGCATATACAGAATAGAAATGGAATTCAATAGCATGTATACCCAGCCTCAATGACCTATATCATATAAAAATTCCTCAGAGACATTAGCTACTTGTCTCCTAATTCTGGTATTAACGGTAACTGAATAATTTACCATCAATAAAAAAAAAAAAGAACAAGGCAATGAAATAGAATTGCATACACAGAATAGAAATGGAATTCAATAGCATGTATACCATACCTTACCGAAAGAGTATCATTGTTTTCTTGAGCCCAAAAATTACAAACCCTCCTCCATTGATCTCATTGAACCAAAAAATTGCAAACCGTACTCCTCTATCCACCCAGACATGACTGACTGTCTCTCACACACACACCGATAGACCAACGCAGACTCGTACTCAAAAGACAAACTTAGTGACTCAAACTCAAACCACGCAACCCAGCACACAAGCTGAACATAGATGGATAGAGGAGGATGAAAATGTTGTAAAATGAAATTGTGAAGACATATATATAGCCATTTACCAAGTTCGTTGAACGGCTATATATTTGTAGCGCTTGCCTCATCTGGCATTGTCTACAGGATATATGCATTTCCCCTGTGGTTTGAATGTTGGAGGACCACAACGGATAGAGTGAGGAACACCATGGGGGAGGACCACGACATCATTAAGTTAGTTTTTTCCTAACGGATAGAGTGAGGACGACAACGGAAAGCTTTTTCCGAATAAGTTAATCGCTTTTTCACCAACGTTACTAGTGACTCAACGTCCCAGTCGTCAATCATTGCCTCGTCGGTCTCCACAACGCGCTGATTTTAAACAATTAAATAAAACTGTGGAAGGAATTTCGGTGGAATTTTAATAACAAAGATAATAACCTTGTAAACCTTTGGTAAAAAGAATTATAATAACAAAGATAATGTAAGATTTCGGGAGGCAGGAAGAGTATCGTACTTTATCCCACACTAGAACAGTGACAATAATTCAGCGATAATAATAGAGAGAGATGAGCAAATATATAATAAGCAGGGCCGTGGTGAAATTTAGCAAGCAGGTTACAAGTTCCTTCCAATAATCAGTTCGATGTCTACACTGATACTCGTGCATCTGAGTCCACAGTGTATAGTGGTGACTATTCCGTCACGCCCATATCATGCATCTTAGTCCACAGTGACTGTTCATATTTTAATTTTAAAATAGCATGGAATATTCTTGGCTTAGTATGGAATATCTTTGGTTTTAGAAGTGAGGTAATTTGTATTTAATAACTGTCATTGTAATATAGTGGTGACTATTCATTTGTATTTAATAATTGTCATTGTAGTATAGTGGTTGTATTTAATAATTGTCATTGTAGTATAGTGGTTGACGGTTTGAGTCCACAGTGTATAGTGGTGACTATTCCGTCACGCCCCGGCAATTTGACTTTGATGTAACTTGCTTTTTAAGGCCTCCATGAGGAGCTTAGTAGTAAACCCTAGATTTGATTAATGACTATTGTTGTAGTATAGTGGTGACTATTCCAAGGCCTCCATGAGGAGTTTAGTAGTAAACCCTAGATTTGATTAATGACTGTTGTTGTAGTATAGTGGTGACTATTCCCGCCTCTCACGGAGGGTCATGTAACTTGCTTTTTAAGGCCTCCATGAGGAGTTTAGTAGTAAACGCTAGATTTGATTAATGAGTGTCGTTGTAGTATAGTGGTGACTATTCCCGCCTCTCACAGGCAATTTGACTTTGATGTAACTTGCTTTTTAAGGCCTCCATGAGGAGTGTAGTAGTAAACCCTAGATTTGATTAATGACTGTCGTTGTATTATAGTGGTGACTATTCCCGCCTCTCACACACGTGACCCGGGTTCGATCCCCGTCAATTTGACTTTGATGTAACTTGCTTTTTAAGGATTTGTTAACTCTGAAGTGAGCAGATGACTTTTGACTGTTCGTATTTTAAAATCATTGTCGTTGTAGTATAGTGGTGACTATTCCCGCCTCTCACGCAGGTGACCCAGGTTCGATCCCCGGCAATTTGACTTTGATGTAACTTGCTTTTTAAGGCGTCCATGAGGAGTTTAGTAGTAAACCCTAGATTTGGTTTCCTAATATTTGTTAACTTCGCGTTTAGTAGTAAACCGCAGATTTGGTTTC
>APFE030661920.1:0-13953 GCA_000404065.3 Pinus taeda | reverse complement strand
ATAACTGTAAATAGGACCCCATAGTAATCCTTGCAGAATATTAGTATCTGTAAGTGAGGGTTTCAAGGTACATCGCCGTAGGTTACAAATAACTGTTCATACAATTAGTTACAAACTTGTATGACTATTGCTAGCAATGAAAAGAAATATATAATTGCATAATGGAACTGAATGAGCCAATTAGATAGCCGTTGGGTAGAGCTGTAGGATAACCCTCGGTCCAGATAACTATCAAATAAACTCAGAAGATATCTGAGCATACCCACATTACATCGAAATAAACTGTCGAAATTACAGTACTATGGATAAATGTAAAATACAACCAGGAAAAAGAATAAACAGTATTATGACGCGGGCAATAGAAAACTAAGTAAATAGCAACTGGGTCCTATATGACTACAGGAACACATAAACATATATAGCAACTTGAACCGAGATGCAAGCCTTAAGGCCGAGAAGCTGGTTAGCTCTAGCGCGTCCCGCGCTCCCACGACAAAACATGGCAGCTAAACCAGATGTGGTACAAACACAAAGAAAACAGATTGAAATAAAGAAAACACCTGTGAACACATATATATAGTAACAGAGAATCTTAAACATTCGTTTGCATATGAATAACCCGTAGATGGAACCAGAGAATAGATGCATATTAAACCTGGAACCACAGACATTTTTCTTAAGAGAGGAAGTATGGAGATAAAATATATATATAGATCCGAAATGATAAATTTACTGAACAGTTTGTGAAAGGAAAACCATCTGAGAATTGGACGAACATTCAACTATAATAAACCGACATTCATGTTCAGAATGACCACGTTCAGAGTCAATCTTCTCGGTACAAAAATACCTCGGTAATTCCAAGCAGTGAATATTAAACACAGTAGAACCTTACGGGATAATCATTCAACCAAACTATCCAAGAATTAATAAAACAGGAGAATACAGGACAATGCCAAATAAAAGGTTCGAGCCGGTGCAAATAACTGCATGCCTCACAATATGGTGCAAATTAAACGATATATACATGTATAATTAAAAAGGTTCCATTAATTACATAAAGCCACCGATAGTTTGAACATAAGGAGAAATCCCGTACTCGGGTTCTCGATTCAGTAACTGCCTAAAGCGACAGACAACCTTAACAGAAGAAGAAACCCCACATTCGGGTTACCATATAGACTTGAGTAAACATACAGATTACAAAAGACTTAGGGTTCACAAACAAAATGAAAACGCCGACGAAGGGTCTCATAGCACGAGCAACCAGATGGAGAATAGAAAGGACCCTGGCATTGCAAAGACCAAGGTTCAGACAATCGAATGGATATGAAATATGGGCAAAAACCGAAGCCAGGATAACTTACCCGTTATGGGTAGACCGATTGGAACCTGCAAACTCCTTTCATTGTCAAACTCCATGCCGGTAACCTGCAACAACCCATAAGGCGTCAATAAACCCTCTTGCCTGTGATAAGAAACACAAGGAAAACGAAAAGAAAAGGGGAACATCGAATATATTGAATGAATTAACAGTAATAGGAGATAATACCATTACATTGCCAAGGGGTATTGACATCACCCTCGTCCAAGCCGGATTGCTCTGTGCGAACAGCAGAAATTGCTAGACGGAGCTCAGGACGAGCTAATTAACCAGAGCAGAGCGGTAGAGCTGCTCTCGGAAGAACAAGGTTGTAAAGCCGCCTGTGTAAATGATAGCAAACCCTAACTATACCTTTTTCAACCAGCTCAGATAGATGGCTACCGTCGATTTCCTGGAGCAGATCTGGAGCGTTCGTCGCGGCATAATCCCGAGGTGATGGCGGACTGAGCTGTGGCATTTACTGCCTCAGCTACCACAGTCAGTTCAACAGGCAGTGAATCCGAATAAATCCCGAGGAGTCTACCTGTCTCGTCCGACGGGTTATTGTAAGGGACATGTGGCAGCAGCAAGGCCAAGCAACGTGGATAACCCCAACCCATTCCATTTGTAAACCATATAGCAGTATCGCCCTCAAATATTAAGGTTCGGGTTGATAATAATACATTACAATGCGTAATGGTATTTTACCTTGACTTATGTTAATGTGCCATGAGTAATAGTTACGAGTTAATAAAAAAAAAAATTGTTTACCGTGTTGGATTGTGACATATGGTATCAGAGCCCAGATACAGCACTGTGGCCTCTGGGTAGAACCACAATGACAGACAAGGACACTATGTTAAAAAAAAAAAAAAAATTATATAGCAAATAGTTATTACCAATAATATTCTTGAATGTGTCTTTCTGTTGTTGCACATAGTACAGGATCCAGGTTGAAGACAGAGATATGAGGAGGGCAGATAACACGACGCGACGACCTGTAATGGGGCAGGTTGTATCTGGTCCGGAGAATAACCCAGAAATATGGGTACAGCTTGGAGAAGAAGCCAGAGTTACAAATCAAGCAATCCTGGAGACAGTGCAAGAATTGAAGAATGAAATGGCTCGTCTGCGGGAGGACAATGCTCCGTTAACAATGGAACAAGAAAGAATTTTAAAGAGTTTGTCTGACAGACAAAATCAGTTACCAGTTAACCCTAGTGCAGAACAGCAAAGGATATCTGAGGAACATAATCATCACATACCTCCCGAAGGATCAGAGGAACTAGAAGAATGCTCTGATAATGTATTTGACCAGCAAACCTCAAAAAGACAAAAAGTGGAGTTACAAGGAGAATTCCGCAAAATTAAACCACCACATTTTGATGGAGAACAAGAAGAAGCAGCGGAAGCCTGGATCATTAATATGAACAAGTACTTTCAACTTTATGAGTATGATAACAACCTTAAAGCACGACTAGCTATCTTCCAATTGCAAGGGAAGGCCACCTTATGGTGGGAGGAGGTGAAGATAGTAAAAGGAGTCACCGAACAGAATATTACATGGGACAGTTTTCAAAGGTTCTTTAAGGAGCGATATCTAACAGAACGTTTCTATGATGAAAAGGCGAGAGAGTTCCATGACTTGCGGTTAGGACAGCAGACTATGGACGAGTTCATTACCCATTTTACCTCCTTACTTCGTTACGTACCTTATATAAGGGAGGAGAAGGCCAAGGTTCAGAGGTTTGTTAGCAGTTTGCCACCATATATGCGAGAAAGGATTGAGTTTGACAATCCAAAATCAATGGATGAAGTGATTCGTAAAGCTAGAATCTGTTATCAACAAAGCAAACAGAAAGGGGAAACTGCTAACAGGAAATGGAATGAGAAGAGGGGCTTTAAGACAGTTGGAAACAGCAAAGGAAATCGCAGCAATGGAAGTAAAGGAAATGGCAGAGTAGCAAATAACAGATTTGCGTCCAGAACTGTATCTAAGTTTAGAACTGCGAATGAGCCCAAGGGTAGTGAGCAGCACCCAAGGCTGGATAATGAAGGCACAACAAGACCTCCAGTGCAGTGCTGGGGTTGTGGGGGACCTCACTATATTAAAAACTGCCCACAGCGGAAAGGAACTGAGCAATTATCTCAAATTCATGAAGCTTCAACAGTGGGCGAGGTTGGTCGCAGTATACCCAAGATTAGCGCGGCTCTGGAAGACCGTCAGGCAGAATATCAACCCACCATGGTTGAATTTGAAGGTAAAATCTCAAACCTTACCTTATCTGTTTTAATTGATCTTGGGGCTACATTAAGCTATGTAAGCCCAAAGGTAGTGGAACAATGTAGTTTACACTCTGTTAAATTCAAAAACCCTTGGCTGGTGCAACTAGCTACTGGGGCCAAGCGGAGGGTAGCCGCCAAAATCAGCAATTGCTCATTTACCATAGCAGGCCAGCCAGTAACAGCTGATCTGAACGTACTCCCTCTCGGCTCCTATGACATCTTAATCGAAATGGACTGGTTAGAAAAACACTGGTCATTAGTTGATTGTAAAACCAAAATTATATACTACCGAGACCAGCAAGGAAACAGGAAAGAAATGCAAGGAATCAAGCAACCAGTACAAGTTCGCCCGATAACTGCAAACCAACTAACAAAATGTATACGGAAGGGGTGTCAAGTTTACGCTATTCAGGTGGGATATGCGGATTCCAAAGATAAATCAGCTTCTTTGAATAGTATACCTATAATCCAAGAATTTACAGATGTATTCCCTGAGGAAATCCCTGGACTACCGCCACGAAGAAATATAGATTTTACCATTGAACTGGTACCCGGAGCAGCACCAGTGTCACGAGCACCCTACAAAATGAGTATACCTGAACTGACAGAATTAAAGATGCAGTTGCAAGAGTTATTGGACAAGGAATACATTCGGCCTAGTGTGTCTCCATGGGGAGCTCCAGTTTTATTTGTCAAGAAGAAGGATGGTACTCTCAGAATGTGTATTGACTACAGACAACTGAATAAGTTAACCATTAAGAATAAGTACCCTCTACCTCGGATCGATGAGCTGTTCGATCAAGTGAAAGGTGCAACGGTATTCTCCAAGATCGATCTGCAATCAGGATATCATCAAATCCGAATTAAGGATGAAGATATCGCCAAGACAGCCTTTAGAACAAGGTATGGACACTACGAATTTGTGGTTTTGCCATTCGGGCTAACCAACGCCCCTGCAACTTTCATGTGTTTAATGAACAGCATTTTTCACCCATACTTGGACCGGTTCGTATTGATATTCATTGATGACATACTAATATATTCACGTACAATAGAAGAACATTATGAACATCTTCGAAGGGTATTACAAACCCTTCGAGAGCACCAGTTGTATGCAAAATTTAGTAAGTGTGATTTCTTCAAAGAAGAAATCCAATACTTGGGTCACATGATCACAAAAGAGGGAATAGCAGTGGATCCGGAAAAGATAAAGGCCATAATGGACTGGCCTGTGCCAAAAGATGTGACGGATGTCCGATCTTTCATGGGATTGGCTGGTTATTACAGAAGATTCGTGGAAGGCTTCTCCAAAGTAGCTTTTCCCATTACCTCATTACAAAAGAAAGGGAAGTCATTCCAATGGACCCCAAACTGCCAGAAAAGTTTTGAGCAACTGAAGCATTTGCTCACCACGGCACCCATTCTCTGTATAGCAGATCCTAATAAGGATTATGTGGTCTGTACAGATGCAAGTAAGGAAGGATTGGGAGGAGTCTTAATGCAAGAAGGTAGAGTGATTGCCTACGAGTCACGTAAATTGAAAGAACATGAACAGAGATATTCTGCCTATGACTTAGAACTGGCTGTTGTTATACATGCACTGAAAATGTGGCGGCATTATCTTATGGGCAGGAAATTTCTGCTGCTCACCGACCACCATAGTTTGACCAATTATTTCAGCCAGCCTACTTTAAATGCTAGACAAGCGCGATGGATGGATTTTCTAAGCGGTTTCAACTTTGACATAAAACATTTACAAGGAAAGGAAAATAGAGTGGCAGACGCTTTAAGCAGGAAAATACAAAGTTTGTATGAAGTTTCCATTAGTGGATGGAAAAACTCCTTCCTGGATATAATAAAAGAAACTTCAGACCAAGATGCAGAATATCAGCAGCTAAAACAGCGAATACAGCAAACTGCCAAAGGGGACAGTCAACAAGAATATACGATAGATGACGCTGGATTAATTTACTTCAAAGAAAGAATATATGTGCCCAATCAAAGCAGAATTAAGAATCTGATCATGGACGAATTTCACATCAGCCATTATGCTGGTCACCCGGGTTATCAAAAGATGATAACAGCCATCCGGAAGGAATACTTCTGGCCAGGAATGAAGCGAAATATTGTGGAATACTTAGCAAGGTGCTTAGAATGTCAACAAATTAAAGCGGAACATCAACATCTAGCAGGACTGTTACAACCCTTGCCCATTCCGGAATGGAAATGGGAAATTATCTCCATGGATTTTATCACCGGGTTACCTAGAACAAGGAAAAACAATGATTCCATTATGGTAGTAGTGGACAAATTGAGCAAGGCTGCGCATTTCATACCCGTGCAATCCACGTTCAGAGCTACACAAATCGCCCACATTTTTATGCAGAATGTGTTCAGATTGCATGGTCTTCCAAAAACAATAATCTCCGATCGGGATGTGAAATTCACATCAGCTTCTTGGAAGACACTGTTTACTGATTTGGGTACTCAGTTGAACTTCAGCACAGCCTACCACCCGCAAACTGATGGTCAGACGGAAAGAGTGAACCAAGTGGTAGAGGATATGCTAATGGCTTATGTTATGCAACAACCCACACGGTGGGAAGAGTACTTACACTTGGTAGAGTTTGCGTATAACAATGGGTATCATACCTCAACGCAAATGAGTCCATTTGAGGTTATGTACGAACGGAAGTGTCGTACACCCTCCAGTTGGGGTGGGCCTGAGGATAAATTAAGTTTAGGACCCGAAATGCTTAAAGAGATGGAGGACATGGTAAAGAAGGTGCGTGTTAATTTGAAAACAGCTCAAGATAGACGAAAGAACTTCGCTGATCAAAAAAGAAGATTTAAGGAGTTCCAGATTGGGGATCATGTGTATATTCGGATTCAAGCCAAGAGAAGTACATTGCAGTGGGCTGGTTGCGCTAAATTGGCGCCCAGATATTGTGGACCCTTTCAGATTCTGGCAAGGGTCGGACCGGTAGCATACCAGCTGGCCTTGCCAAGCCACATCCGGGTCCATAATGTATTCCATGTATCAGTCCTAAAGAAATATGTGTATGATCCTAAGCATGTAATGCGATGGCAGGATATACAGGTGGGGTTATTGTTATAATAAGGATTCAGCAAGAATTCCATTTAGAATGAAACTAATTTGGAAATTGTGTGATGCAGGTCGAACCGGAAGGAGAAGTACTGGTCGAACCGCTGAGCATTCTCGACCAGAGAGAAGTGCAGCTGCGGAAACGAGTTATTACCCAAGTTAAGGTGCAGTGGAAGCATTTTGGACCTGAGGAGGCCACTTGGGAGGACCAAGAATTGATGAAGAAAACATATCCGGACCTGTTCATGACTGAAAGACACCGAGACGGTGTCCAATCTCAGGGGGAGGAGATGTAATGACCCAAACATTGATATGAATAATTTTCTAAATTACCATGTTGAGTAAATATGGAGACTGGAATTATTACTTTAAATTAATTTTGTGAAAATGTTATTAGTTCAAAGGATGAATTAAATAATATTGTAAATGACCTTATGAGAGGAATTATTTTACTTCTGCTTGTTTAATTGAAAGAAACAGTTGCCAACTAAAAAGGGAAGCCCTAACTACTTTTCTTTCCATAGAATTGGGAAAAGAGGGGGGACCTGGGCTGTTAGGGAACAGACAGGGAGAGCAGAAGAAAGAGGTAGAACGAAGGAAGGAGTACCATGTCTGGTGAGGACCAGATGGTACCAGCACTACTGTGCGTTACTTCGCATCGCTGTTAGCGTGCATCACCTTGCTAAGGCAGTGGCCTGCAAGAGAGCTTGGGGGAGAGAATCAGGTCTGAGTGACTGATCTTGTGGTTGGGAGGATAGCAAGCTTTAAACGAGTTCCTCCAGGTTGGAGGGTATCAGGAATTAAAAGCCAGCTTAGTACAGGTATGTACCTTATGCCTACAGTAAATAATGAGATTTCATAGTTAATTTATGCAGGGTATTATTTACTGTAATGAGATTTCTTAATAAATCTGTACAGGGTATTATTTACTGTAATGAGATTTCTTAGTAAATCTGTACAGGGTATTATTTACTGTAATGAGATTTCTTAGTAAATCTGTACAGGGTATTATTTACTGTAATGAGATTTCTTAGTAAATCTGTACAGGGTATTATTTACTGTAATGAGATTTCTTAGTAAATCTATACAGGGTATTATTTACTGTAATGAGATTTCATAGAATTTTGTACAGAATATTAATAACTGTAAATAGGACCCCATAGTAATCCTTGCAGAATATTAGTATCTGTAAGTGAGGGTTTCAAGGTACATCGTCGTAGGTTACAAATAACTGTTCATACAATTAGTTACAAACTTGTATGACTATTGCTAGCAATGAAAAGAAATATATAATTGCATAATGGAACTGAATGAGCCAATTAGATAGCCGTTGGGTAGAGCTGTAGGATAACCCTCGGTCCAGATAACTATCAAATAAACTCAGAAGATATCTGAGCATACCCGCATTACATCGAAATAAACTGTCGAAATTACAGTACTATGGATAAATGTAAAATACAACCAGGAAAAAGAATAAACAGTATTATGACGCGGCAATAGAAAACTAAGTAAATAGGAACTGGGTCCTATATGACTACAGGAACACATAAACATATATAGAACCTTGAACCGAGAAGTTGGTTAGCTCTAACGCGTCCCGCGCTCCCACGACAAAACATGGCAGCTAAACCAGATGTGGTACAAACACAAAGAAAACAGATTGAAATAAAGAAACCACCTGTGAACACATATATATAGTAACAGAGAATTTTAAACATTCGTTTGCATATGAATAACCCGTAGATGGAACCAGAGAATAGATGCATATTAAACCTGGAACCGCAGACATTTTTTCTTAAGAGAGGAAGTATGGAGATAAAATATATATATAGATCCGAAACGATAAATTTACTGAACAGTTTGTGAAAGGAAAACCATCTGAGAATTGGACGAACATTCAACTATAATAAACCGACATTCATGTTCAGAATGACCACGTTCAGAGTCAATCTTCTCGGTACAAAAATACCCCGGTAATTCCAAGCAGTGAATATTAAACACAGTAGAACCTTACGGGATAATCATTCAACCAAACTATCCAAGAATTAATAAAACAGGAGAATACAGGACAATGCCAAATAAAAGGTTCGAGCCGGTGCAAATAACTGCATGCCTCACAATATGGTGCAAATTAAACGATATATACATGTATAATTAAAAAGGTTCCATTAATTACATAAAGCCACCGATAGTTTGAACAGAAGGAGAAATCCCGTACTCGGGTTCTCGAGTCAGTAACTGCCTAAAGCGACAAACAACCTTAACAGAAGAAGAAAGCCCACATTCGGGTTACCATATAGACTTGAGTAGACATACAGATTACAAAAGACTTAGGGTTCACAAACAAAATGAAAACGCCGACGAAGGGTCTCATAGCACGAGCAACCAGATGGAGAATAGAAAGGACCCTGGCATTGCAAAGACCAAGGTTCAGACAATCGAATGGATATGAAATATGGGCAAAAACCGAAGCCAGGATAACTTACCCGTTATGGGTAGACCGATTGGAACCTGCAAACTCCTTTCATTGTCAAACTCCATGCCGGTAACCTGCAACAACCCATAAGGCGTCAATAAACCCTCTTGCCTGTGATAAGAAACACAAGGAAAACGAAAAGAAAAGGGGAACATCGAATATATTGAATGAATTAACAGTAATAGGAGATAATACCATTACATTGCCGAGGGGTATTGACATCCCCCTCGTCCAAGCCGGATTGCTCTGTGCGAACAACAGAAATTGCTAGACGGAGCTCAGGACGAGCTAATTAACCAGAGCAGAGCGGTGGAGCTGCTCTTGGAAGAACAAGGTTGTAAAGCCGCCTGTGTAAATGATAGCAAACCCTAACTATACCTTTTTCAACCAGCTCAGATAGATGGCTACCGTCGATTTCCTGGAGCAGATCTGGAGCGTTCGTCGCGGCATAATCCCGAGGTGATGGCGGACTGAGCTGTGGCATTTACTGCCTCAGCTACCACAGTCAGTTCAACAGGCAGTGAATCCGAATAAATCCCGAGGAGTCTACCTGTCTCGTCCGACGGAGTTATTGTAAGGGACATGTGGCAGCAGCAAGGCCAAGTGACGTGGATAACCCCAACCCATTCCATTTGTAAACCATATAGCAGTATCGCCCTCAAATATTAAGGTTCGGGTTGATAATAATACATTACAATGCGTAATGGTATTTTACCTTGACTTATGTTAATGTGCCATGAGTAATAGTTACGAGTTAATAAAAAAAAATTTTTTGTTTACCGTGTTGGATTGTGACATTTTGAGTCATCAATCTATTTTATTAATTAATATAATTTTAAAGGGTATATAGTTATTTCTGGAATCGCGCCAAAAAGACGAAGAATCACATAATTAAAAACTAAATATAATTTTAAAGGGTATATAGTTATTTCTGGAATCGCGCCAAAAAGACGAAGAATCACACAATTAAAAACTAAGAAAATTATAAGTTTTATAGACCAATTTGGTCTTAATAGAAGTTAACCACCATCACCATCATACTAAATTTGATAAAAAAAAATATTGAAAAATAATTAATAAATAATAAATATTTTAATTATTTATATAAGTATTTAAAAATTCAATTTTTTCCCCTTAATCTATATCAGTATTTATAGTATTACATAACAAAATTGCAACATAAGGAAAGAATATAGCTTCACTATACCTACCATATTTAGCTGGATCTTTTATGGCGTCTAAGACAATGTCGAAATATTTGAGAGAAACAATTTTGAGCCCAGGAAGCTTAGCTTTCAGTGCATCAATGGTCGATATGAGTTTTTCATTAAATTCAGCTGCGGCCTCGTTCACTTTCTCTGCGCACTCTCCTCCTACTTTAATATGCAGAGATTTTTCAAAGGGTAGACAGCCTAAAGGAGGTAGGTTTATTACCCCAATCCTACGCAAATCCAAACTGTACAGATCCTGCAACAATAATTGAGATACGAAGATATTAAATATTTGTTGACAATTTCTTAGGTTAAATAAAGTTGAGTGAGAATATTCAAACCTCAATATATCCAGATAATGTGCGCAATAGAAAATCGACGTATTGGGAAACTGTAAAGTGCGATGGGCGAATTGGTTCCAGAAAATAATTTACAATGAAGTCGTTAGTGCCAATACTGATAAACGCCACTGCTGTATTCAACAGCATGGCAGCCTTCTCTATACCTCCAACCTGCGTGGCCACCCGAGTTCGATATTCCTTGAAATATTCGATTTCTTTCCACATTGGAATCACTGACTGCCAAATTCAGATCGTCCAGTAATAATTGGCCAGTTTCGACATCTACTATCTCGTTTACTAAAATAATAGCAAATATAGTAATATCATATAATACGGAATATTTGAATGACAATTTCTGATATAATCTACTGGATTTAATATTTGATTCAGAAAATTTAGTTTGAATGTTTAGAAAATTAGTTCATTTAAATTGTTTGGATAATAGTTCGAAACACATCCCCAATTAATATTTTTATGTGACAAATCTAGAAAACAGATATATGAATGATTAACTTTACTCACGTAAACTTACATTAAGAAATCTTTTACAAATATACAAAACATGGACACCCAAATATTAGTGCAAACAATTTCATTTCATTTAATTTGATGATTAAGGTTTTATTGTGAGTGAGTGGATATAGAGGATAGGTGGTCATTATTTACTAAAGTGGCAGCGGTGAGATTGTCTAATCCGGTCCCCGCTGAGGAGAAACTGACGCCTGTGATCAAGTCTTGTTCTTGAAGGTTCGGATCAAGATATGCTGGCAGCAGCTCTTTGATGCCAAGCCCTGCAACTATATATTCATTTGAACACCAAAACAACGTATAATTTAGATATCTGTAACAATCAAAAATAATTAGCCGTCTGCCCAATTAATTAGTAACATTTTGCTTACCCAAATAGTCTGGAAGAATTTTTCCATCGCAGAATCTCCCTGTGGGATTGCCTCCCACGAAATTTCTTCCATAGGGAGGGAAATTACTCTTGATTAATGTGGGAATGTGGTTGTTGTTTCCGGGATCTCCATAAGAGTCTCCGAAAAACAAGACTGCTCCAACATTCTGTGCCTCAGCGTAAACCCCGAGCAAGAATATCTGAAACGCAAATGCCCACAGCGATGATCGAAATGCGGACATGGCGATGGCGTTCAAACAAATAATTTAACGCAGTCACACAACTCTGTCAGGCACAGAGGCACTGGTGATAGTAGCCTGCAGGGGTGATGTTGATTATATAATGTGTGCCACGTCAAATCGTGCGATGTGAGGCACCACACCAACCACATTTAACTTACAATGTGCTAGGCTGTATGCAATTTACAATTTACAGGCTGTATGCAATTTACAACTTACTATATAGGCTGTATGCAATTTACAATGTGCTAGAAAATCATTAGACTATGCACAGAGCTCTAAATGATGGCTACTTTTCTCCTATGACTAGATAAACAAGATCCACAAGCGGCGGTAGTCCCTGCCGATATGCAACAGTGAGCTATTCCGTGAGGTTTGGCTTTGCTTTTTAGTGAGTAGGTTAGCGGTCAATATTCATTTCTTAGCCAGCATTATCCAGAATCAACCGTATTTAATCTTATATTTATCTGCTTGGGTATTTATCTGATTGGGTACTGAGAATTGAATCTTCTCATGCATTTCATTCAGCCCTAAACGAATCTGAGACTGTGATTGAGAGAGACATTATGTACATTAGCCATGACGTGGCAGTTGCAACGTGGAAGCCTGATACTGGAGCAACCTGGAAGCCTGATCACCGTATTTAATCGTATTTATCTGCTTGGGCATTTAACTGATCACCGTATTTAATCTGATATTTATCTGCTTGGGTATTTATCTGATTGGGTACTGAGAATTGAATCTTCTCATGCATTTCATTCAGCTCTAAACGAAACTGAGACAGTGATTGATTTTAGATTTCGTTGACAGAAACACAAAGGTTTCCCGCCATCTTCGGCATCCTTATACAGACACCAACGAGGTTTCGTGACTTATTTTCAGAGGGATTCACCAAAACATTTTCACAAAACTTACTTTGCCTCCTATGAAATTTTACACCACTGTGTAAATATTTCATTTACATTCACTGCTGTGTGAAAACAAAAATTACAGGGATTTACAGATTTACCTTTTCACTGTTGTGTGAAACAATTCATCGTTTCACATACTTGCCCATGGTTTTTCTTCTTTCACTTCTTTGCTTTCTCCTGCACTGCTGTGCATTCTTTTTACATCACATTACAAACAAAACTTTACCCTGCTGCATTTTCACCATGGTCTTCATTTGCTCCTCTGTTCTATTTTTTTTCTTACACACTGCTGTGTGTTTTCATTGCATATTCAAAAAAAATGAACCACACATAAATTACATGACATTACAAAAAAAAATCACCCGCACTTCTGTGCTTTCTTCAGCAATACAATATTTTCACTCTGTGTTTTCATTCGCTGCTGCGAATACGGGTTTTTCCTCCTCTCTGTGTGCAACTCACACTTTTCACATTTTTATTACAAGTTGTATATATTTTACATTACATTTCCCCTCTCCTTTTTCGCACTGCAGGGGTCGCTCTATTTTTCTCTCATACGATTACATAACACGCATATATTTTTAATACAATCCCCGTGTGTGTTTTTCACATAACAAAAAGGGTCAACGTTTTTTTTAAAACATATATTAAAAAAAGACTTACCCATACTCCTATTAACTTCGCCGTATGAAACATTAAAGATTTTACCAAAAAAATGTCAGCCCTTTAACATAAGGTATGGGCAATAACATTACACCACGCAACATTTATTTCACCTGACCCCGTATGCACCTTCCTTTCGATCGAACGGCGGACAGTATTCCCTTTTGATCGGACGCATATCGGGCGGGATGAGAAGACCGAAAGTTACCTTCCGATGGATGTGAGTGGATGACGTCACGGCGATCCACATGTCAGCACCAAATTGCATCGGAGCCCTTCGTCCGGAAACCACTTTACGCTGAAGGGTGGTGCGATGGCTTACTGCCGGTTTCAGGGAGGCTTCGGTGGTTTTGGGCGTGCGTTGACTGCTGACCCGCGCGCCTTAACTGCTGGCCTCCTGCGCACAGGGGAAATTATAACTTCAACACTCCCCTTTAATTTCACTTGCTGGGCATTCAA
>APFE030661914.1:76294-97559 GCA_000404065.3 Pinus taeda | reverse complement strand
CCTTCAACTAATTAAATTTCCTCATATCCTTTTATTAAATAAAAATATATTTACAAAAATCCTCACCTTTTCCTATTTTATTCAAATTAATTAATAAAATATTAAAAATCATCACACCCCTTTTAACATATTTACAAAATAAAAAAAGCCCTTGATGCTCCTGCATCACATTGCCATGGTATTGAATATCATTTTATGGATTTGCAATATATTGTATTGGCATGCATGCTTTTTACTCCATCTTAGCATGGGTATCCCTACCTAACATTCTCTCTCTTTCTATGTGTGTGTGTGTGTGTGTTTTTCTCATGTATATGATTTACTATATGACATGGATCCACTTTATACTTTTTCATGGCCATGGCATTGAATATCATTTTATGGATCTGCAATGTATTGTATTTCCAACCATGCATTTTACTCCATCTTACCATGGGTAGCTCTCTCTCTCTCTCTCTCTCTCTCTCTCTCCCCCGTCTTCTAACCTCGCATACACATGTGCATCTAATATACTTGTATTTGTCATCCTAGGATTTGAAGAGAATTTAATAATATAATTTTATCAAAATCATGAGGTATACTTGAGAAATTTATTTTAAACACATAATTACTTCTTGGTATCTTTTTTTTTGAAGGAGAAGAACTACTAGTTAACTTTTTCTCATGGCTTGATTGATTGCTAATCATTAAAGCCAACTCTATCATCTTCCAGATGTAGAGAGTTAGTAGGAGATCGATGTGATATGGGCTAGAAATGATATGTTATTGATGATGGAGCTTTTTCATGATATATTTTGACCTACTTCACATGCCTTGAATCTATCTTCAATTTTGTCAACATTTCTATAGAGAGAGGTGTAATGTGGGTGACGGGAAACTATTAACTATAAGGTTACGAGTCCTCACATTTGTGTAAAATAATTCACAAGTAATTTTATCGTCATTTGATAGAGAATTAGGTTTTGGGAATAGAAACAAGGGATAACATGATCTTAGATGAGATATTCCATTATATTCTTCTTATGGTATATATAATTTCCACTCTCCATCCAACTATGATATGGTGGAAAAGGTGGATATCGAGGAACATGGATATAGGAGTGCAATTAGAGACTCAATAAAATCTTCACTTGTATCTCTCTTCATTAATATAGATCTATCTTCCTTTCCCCATCCAAATATTGTGTTAAACATTGTTATTCTATTTATGAATCAAGTTTGGTATATCTATTCATCTTTTAGGTCTTATATAATATCTATTTGCATGTAATGATACTTTATATTCCTTATGATTTGATAAGAAGACTTTTTTGTGTTGTTGGTAGGTAGTAGAATAAAATGGATGTACAGGAGATGAATGTTAGGAGCGCCTTCATAAGGATATGATTGGAAGAACTTAGGAAAAGTTAAGATATCCTCCTCTCTTCTTTATTATAGATCACATGTAGACATTACATATAGGTGGAATTAATAGTGATCTACCGCATTTTTTATCAATAAGTGAAAAGGTCAATGAGAGGGGTTATATATCCATAAAAATTCTTGACTATTACTATGTGTTAATGGGGTTGCAAAGAGGTATAAATGTTACTTCATTTAATCTCCCAAAATTGGCATGAATACTTACCTTCTTTAGGTCATGTTTCTATAAGTGAATGACATGGATAAGTCCAACTCGAAATTTTCTATAGGATATATGATACCTACTATTAAATGTTATTTATTCTTTCTACATAATTTCCTTCTACTTATGCACTATTTTTTTAGGCTCTCTTGTTCACTACTTTAGTAGTTAGAATGAGGTTGATATTAATATTCCCCATTTATTCAACTAGACTCTTCAAATATATATATAACATTGGGCCAAAGAATCCTAATACTACTTCTATAGATCATCTATTTTTTCCATATAATTATCTAACTAGTAATTTCAATTCCAATGATATTTGGTTAGGCATGATTTGAGATGTCAACTTCTATCATTTTCATCTCAACATTGATTGATTTTTTGTGCTTTTGAATCCTTTAGTTTAATTTGATTCCTATATTTCATAATACATAGGAGGATAGATGATCATATACCCTTCTTCATTTTGTATTTCAAGTTTTTTTTACACTTTTAACATATATTTTACTTCTCTTAAAATACCCTAATTTCATTAAACTCTTTCTTAACAAGAACTTATGCTTAAATTATGTTCCAAAATTACAATTATTAATTTTCAAAACTGTAATTCTCTATTTTCAAAAGTATGATTGACGACTTACAGGAGCATGATTATTTTTTTCTAAGTTTAGGAACTTTATATTACTTTCAAAAAGAGGTGCATAGAAGTTTTCCATGGGCTACTTATATGCCACTTGGGAAACCATACCAGTAGAATATGTTCAAAATCGTGACATAACATATCACATAAGTTATAAGTGCATCTTTTAAACTATAAAGAAACTAAAAGAATAATTACACCAAAAATTGATAGCCACAACTATACTAGTGCTATAATAAAATATTACGATAGAAAATCTAGATTTTTTGATCATGTTATCATGAGGAATATTACATTTATATTGGTGTAGGAGGATCACTATCCTTTTTAGAAGAGGTGAAGCAGGTTTTTCCAATTTTTTGGCCCGCATAGAAACTGTTTTCACCAACCTATCCATTTTCTCCATCATTTAGGAGCATGATTATTAGTTTACAAAAGTGTGGCCATTGTTTTTCAAAAGTGTGAATGGTTCCAATACTGTGATTATTAATTTATAATGGTTATATTATCTATTTCTAATAGTGTGATTTATAAATTTCCAAAACTATGCTAACACAATCTATTTTTCATAGAAAAATCTTTCTCCCATTTTATCATATTTCTCTTACAAGGGACAAGAAGGGGAAATATTTGGTAATCATCCTTGATATGAAAATTAAGTGAGAGGCAAGATAAAGGAGATTCTAATGAATGGATCTACATATCGTCCATTATATTTCTAGGATTCAACTAGAACCTTTGTAACTCTCGATATCATCTATATCTTTTTACACATTAAATTATTCCCAACAATTCATCATATAAGGAGAATATGGTATTTATTTACATATCTTCTTGCTTCACATTATTTTATAGGATTTTTAGAAGAATGGCCCACATATCATCAATAATAACAAACCTTCGACTTAGGTTCTAAACCATGAGATAATGTTGTTTAGTTTCACAATTTGTGTTTTAGTATTTTCTTATTTTCTACCAAAAATTAACCTCTTCACCTTGCTTCATTAAGTAAGTGAACATATAAATCCTTCAAAACATTCTTCCCCTCGATTTTCCATTACTACATTAAAATGAATGTATATGATTTTATTCCTTTATTCATGTCTAACATCTATTTAGCATTGTGAATCATGAAATTGTGTGTCCCCTCTTAGGTATGAATGGCCTTCCATTAACCTCTTTATTCCATATATCTATGAAATTGAAACCATTTTCATCCCTAATATTTACCTTACCTTATATTACTTGAGGCATGTCACCAACCATAATATTTTTTTTAAATGATAGGATATGATAACCATGATATTCTCATTTCCATCCAATAAATATTTCCATAGAAGGTCCTTAAACTTATAAAGATCCCGAATCATGTAAGGAGTGAATTTTATTTCATTTCTAACTGTTGAAAAATTCAACAAGAAAGTCTCAATTTTATTTTTCCTTTGTAAAATTGAGAAAATTCAGATTTCCACGTTAACAAACAACTTGGATGTAGTTAGCTTGTGTGAAATGGCTCTTATCATCAAGTTAGCTCAGTAAATTTGAGTTACAGGGATTGGAGTTTAGTTAATCATGTGTGGTTTCTAATTTGTAGCAATCAAGGTTAGTTATTTCAAATTATTTTTAATAAACTAGTTCTAACTATTGGAGGAATGAGTGGAAGGTCAGTTGTGGAGTGAGATTTTTGTCTAACTCAGTGATAATCTTGTGAACTGATAAATGAACGCAAAATGGTTAGTGCATGCAGAGAATTCAAGTTCCCCAGCTTTGATGGAGATTCCAAGGTAGTGTAACATAAGTGGTAGACTACTCTTGAGTGTACAGATGTTGCATGTAGTCAGATGATCAACCTTAGGAATTATGGAAGAATTTTGGAGGAACTTCCTAAATAATAGGGGCCTAATTTCCTTAGGAATTGTGCAAGGAAATAGGGGCTGAAGGAGAGGAAAAAATTGACTAAGTCTGGGTCATAGATTCTAGGTGAGCATAAATATATGTTATTCACTTGCAGGTTGTGCTTAGTTGAGGAATGTAATTGTAATACATATATATTTATTATATTAATGCGAGAAGAAAAGGGATTATAAGGAGATTTATTTCCCCTAGAAAAATATTGTCTAAATGTGTCTTGTTTATCGTTGAATGTTTAGGATTGATGTTCTAAATTTTGAATTGAATTCCATAGAGCAGTAGAGTAAGTTTGTATCATGTGATTTTGATTAAAATTTCATAAGCAGTTGCAAATACACATCATAATTTCTACATGGTATTAGAGTAGGATTCACATTAGAACAAGAATTTTCATATTGTTTCTTAGGAGGTTTAAATTTGTAGCTTCAATTTAGCAAGATCTCATAAGAATTGGGAAGATGACCTTCAATGGGTTGAGATTAGAGTATGCCTTGGAAGGCATATTGAATTTCATTGCATGAAATAATAACATGGAGGTAGTGTTGGATGAAGATAGATTGTTAGAATATGTCAAGACAAATATTGAAAAACTACAAGAATCTGATGCACATAATAAGGAAAGGAGAATAATCTTGGAGGGAGTGTGAGACCAAATTATCTCAAATATCCATGGAAAAGAAACTCGTTACGTAATGTTATAGGAAATAACAGATCTATTCGAGAATAGAAATGACCACATGAAACTACCGCTCAAGGATAAACTTTGAAATGTCAAGATGCATAAGAATGACACTATTCTGCAGTATTTGAGTAGGTTCACAAAATTTCATGATGAACTTGGTGGGGTTGGTGTTAATGTTTCAGAAGATGATTTGATAAGCATACCCCTTCTAGGCCCTACAAAAATTTGGCATAACTACCAAATTGGGAACACTCATGGTATGATTTGGTATAAGAGTAAATAAGGTAGAATATCAAAGATGGGTCCTCATCGAAGGGCGAGGATGAAGAAAAAATTTCATTGGTTAGAAAAAGAAAGAAGGGAAAAGGGAATAAATCTGAAAATAAACCAAAATCTAGCCAAGGGGGAAAGAAGAAATATTTGTCCAAATTTAAATGCTTCAATTGTCATGAATTCGAGCACTATGCCATGAAGTGTCCACTCAAAAATTAGAGAAAGAAGACCTTAGGAGGAGTAATAGGTGAAGATTTGGCTTCATAGTTCGAGCTTGATTTCACCCTTATCATATGCATGGCCATCATAGTGATGGAGATCTTGTGGTACTTGGACTTAGTTGCATCATTCTACATGATAGGGTGTGGAGAGTTTCTTAGTGACCTAGACGAAAAAGATCTCCACACGCACATCAAACTAGGGGATGATAGAATATACAACATGACCACGATAGGTACAATCACCTTTTATAGGGAGTGAAGCTCCCCTTTGAGACTCAAATACACCATGTTCATTCCATGCCTAAAGAAAAATCTCATCTCTGTTGCAGTTTTAGAAGACTGTGGTCATGATGCTATTTTCAACAAAGGGAAAACATTCTTGAGACACATATCCTTTAGATAGGTGAATCAAATCATGGTTTATGTGAAGAACTTGTATCAACTGTATGTGGAAGATTATGTTTCATTAAGTAGTAAGGCATAAAAAGTGTAGAGTTGCAATTTCAATTAAGTTTAGCACAACATATTTGGTGATTTACATCATGGTTCCTTAAATATTATGGAGCAAATAACAATTGACTTCCCCAAATGAGTACTTGAGCAACTAGATGTATAAAAAGGATGTACCTTGGGGAAGTATGCAAAATTGGCATTCAATGATCGAGATAGGAAAGCACATGAAGTCTTAGAAAGTATCCAACCTCCACTACCAGACCTAAATATTCTGTCATTTTTATTGATGACTTCTCTAGGGAGTTTTGGGTCTTCTTCATGCGGAAGAAGGATGAGACAGTCTCCAAGTTCATAGAATTCAAGGCACTAGTTGATAAATAAATCAACAAGAAGGTGAAGGCTCTCAGGAGAAACAATTGATGTGAGTATGTTTTGAATGAATTCAAATACTTATGTGTGAAATAATGCATTAAAAGAGAGATGGCAACACCCCACAACCCACAACGAAATGGGGTAGCCAAGAGGAATAACCCAATCGTTGAGGGAGTAGTGAGAGCTATGTTACATGACCAAGGTTTTCCTCTGCATTTGTTTGTTGAGGTATGCAACAAAACATTCTACTTGCAGAACCAAAGTCCTCATCGGATTCTTGGTATGATTACATCCGATGAGGATTTCATGGGGTAGATGTCATATGTGTCTCACTTTAGGATTTTTGGAGCTTTTGTTTACTCACATGTCTCCAAATATTCTAGGAAGAAGCATGAGTAGACAATAGAGTTGGGAGTATTTTTCTGATATACGAAAAATCCAAAAAACTACTATTTGTAATCACCTTCCCTTAGAATCAAAGTTGTGCGAAGGGATGTAAATTTTGATGAGGAGAAAGTGATGCATTGCTCTCTTCAGAGAGAGTGTCAGAATCCACTATAATAGGAGATTTTAGATCCAAAGGAGGAGCCTCAAGAATTTTTGGAGTAGCAAAATATTGAGGAGTAGAGAGTGGAGACATCCACTCAAGAAAAACCATCCAGTGAAAGTAGAAAAAGATCATATAAGTTGATAGAATTGTGCAAGATGTGAGGGAGAATGTTGGATCTCCTTCAAATTTGCGTAGGAAAAGGAGGTCACTTGAGAGGTACACTAGGTATGGTTTTAATCTTTGAGCTTGTGGACACTAGGCCATCCTCTTTCGAGGAAGAAATAGAGAATCATATATGGGTTAGTACAATAGTGGTGGAATACAAATCTATTGTAAAAAATCATGTTGGGAAGTGGTCCCAAGACTACCAGATAAATCAGTTGTGGGTTCGAGATGGATCTTCAAGGTTAAGCATGAAACATATGAAAGCATAGAGAAGCATAACACCATATTTATGGCCGAAGGATTACCTTAAGTGGAGGGAAGAGACTATGGGGAAACATTTTCTCTCGTAGCAAGGTATTCATACATTAGATCAATTCTTGCACTAACTACACAGATGGGGTGGAGGATCCACCAAATGGATTTAAAAGAAACATTTCTCAATGGTTTTATTGAGGAGGAGATGTACATCGAGCAACCAAAAGGCTTTGATACATTTGATTGAGATTATTATGTAAGCATTGTATGGTCTCAAACAATGACCCCATACTTGTTACACTAGGATCGATAATTATCTCACTCGCTTTCACTTCAAAAAGGGTGAAGTGGATGTAAACCTCTATCACATCTTGGTAGAAGGTAAATTGCTTATTATTGTCTTATATGTTGATTATTCAATTCTAATTTGTGATGAACAACTGAGCAATTCTTGCAAGGAGTACCTTGCAAGGTAATTTGAAATGAAGGAAATGGGTCTCATCCACTACTTCCTTGGAATGGAAGTATGGAATGAAGATGGGAACTATATATGTCTCAAGGAAAGTATGCAAATGAGATATTGCAAATATTTTGTATGAAGATTTACGAACCCATGGAGACACCTCTAGGGACCAACTAGAGGTAGGAGGATGACACTTCAGTTGAGGAGGGTGATGCTACCATTTATTGCAAGCTAGTGGGTTCGTTGATGTATCTTGTGAACACATTTCGAGATATGTGCTATGCGGTCAACTAGTTATGCCAAGCTATAGTTGGGCCAACAAAATTATATTGGAAGGAAGTTAAGCATTCTTTACAGTACCTCAGATGCACTTCCATGTTTGGACTATGGTATAGATGGACAAAGGGAGTGAATTTATGTGGCTTAATAAATGACGATTCGGTAGGGACTCCATCTCACCGAAAGAGTAAATTAGGTGGAATTTTTAGTGTTGGGTCCATAGTTGTTTCCTAGTACAATAGAAAGTAAATATTTGTGGCACTTAGCTTGGTAGAAGCAAAATACATGGCTTCAAGTCAAGCAACATGTGAGGTGATCTGAATGAGAAAGATACTTGTGGGAATGTTTGGTTAAATGATGGATACAACTATGATCTATTTTGATAGTCAATGGTTCATCAATCTCTCTGAGAATCTTGTATTTCACGATCAATCTAAGCATATAGATATTTGATATCACAATTTGTAGGACAGTGTTCAAAAGTGAATAATGTTGCTATAATAAATTCCAATAGAGGAACACGATGCTAGATTTTAACAAAGGCTTTGTCAAGATGGATGTTTGAGTTCCAAAAATGCAAGATAAGGGTGGTTGATAATTCATTTCTTGCTAAGAGGGAGTGTTGAAAAATGTAGTAGAAAAGTCTCAATTTGATTTTGCGTTAGTCAATTGAGAAAATTTGAATTTCCACATGAGAAGACAATCTGGATGTATTTAAATTTTGTGACATGGCTCTTTCCACTCAGATAGTTTAGTAAATTCGATTTAGAGGGCTTGGAGTTCAGTTAAGAATGTGTGATTGCTAATTAATAGCAATCGAGGCTAGTTATTTCAAGTTACATTTAGTTAAACTAGTTCTAGATGTTGGAGGAACTAGTGGAAGGACAGTTGCGCAGTGAGAATTCAGTCTAACTCAATGATCATATAGTTAAGTAATAAATCTACTCAAAATAGCTATTGCGTGTAGAGAATTTGAGTTACCCAGTTATGGTGGAGATTCTAAGGTAGCGTAACATTAGTTGTAGACTAGTCTTATGTGTATAGGTGTTGCATGTACTTAGATAATCAACCTTGGGAATAGTGCAAGAATTTTTGAGGGAATTCCTAAATAATAGGGGACTAATCTCCCTATGAAATGAACAAGGAAATAGGGTGTCAAGCAAAGCAAAAATTGACTAAGTCTAGGTATGAGCTTCTTAGTGAGCAGAGAGATTGGTTATTCATTTGCAGGTTGTGCTTATTTGAGCAAGAGAATTGTAATACATATATGTTCATCAAATGAATGTGAAAATTTATTTCCCCTAGAAAAATATTGTGTGCATGTGTGTTATTTTTCATTGCATGTTTGTAATTTATGTTATAAATTTTGAATTGAATTTTGCAAAGTAGTAGAGTACGTTTGTGTATTGTGGTTTTGATTAAATTGTTATGAGAAATTACAAATATACATCATAATTTCTACATTAACCATTATATAGTTATTGAATTAAGGCTTCTGTGATCCATATTAGTTTTTGAGACAAGTGTTCGCCAATAATCACATCAAATTTCATTTTTTGACACGTTTCGAACCATTCAAAATTCATTCTATAGTTATCCATCAAAGGTAGTATTTATAATATATATCTCATATTTTCATTTGAGTTGATCAATTTAAATATGTCCCATATATATCTATATGGGTGTGACAAACTGAGAGGAAGATTACATATATGGATCTAAAATTGTTTTTTTTTTAAGTACAAACATGTAAGAAAATGGGTAAGAGTTCTTATTTTATATGTGACTTTCTACACTAACCATTATATAATTGTCCATGAAAGGTAGTATTTATAATATATTTCATATTTTCAGTTAAGTTGATAAATTCCAATATGTTCCATATATATCTATATGGGTGTGACCAACTAAGAGGAATCTTACATATATGGATCTAAAAGTGTTTTTTTTTAAAGGAAAAACATGTTAAAAAATCGGTATTAATTCTTCTTTTTACTCACCAATTGTTGAGTTGCAAGAATAAAATTTATGGGAGTTAGTTTAAGGAAGCCTTTGGTGTTCATAAAGCTTGCATGGATTCTCTCTTATATTCTTGAGATTATTCAAATGTTTTGTTTTATAAAAGTACATGATGTAATGGATATATTGAATACCTTTTATCTTATAAAAAATTCCCTAATGACTCAAAAATGGGTGCTATAACACACTCAAGCATAAATATAAGTACAAGAAAATGAAGTTTGAACCTATATCTAGGAAAAGGATACCAAAGTTACCAAAACACCTATTTATATTCATGCCAATTATAAGTAATACGAGATTATGGATAGTGATAATTGAATTTGCATTACTTCCCAACCTTGGAATGGAAGTCTTCATATTATCCATCTTGTCACGTAAAATGTTTAAGCATTTTCAAGGTTTCTCCTTTATTTCAAATATATCGACATACTAGGATGGGAAACAACTTTTAGTGTGATAATTTTAAAGTTTTGAACTTGTTTCCAATATTTTATCATTGTTAGGTCAATGGTCCCTATTAGTTTCTAGAAAATTTCATAACACTCATCACAATTTTCAAAGAAAAACTTCTTTGTAGTTGCAACATGCGTAAAACTCCTTCTCCATGTAATTAACCCAAAGTAATCCCTATGTTTATCTCAATCATTACCCATTCTTACAGTATTAAGATACAATCATTAGCGATCCATTCCAACATGATGACCAAAGATATGTTTTGAACTTATTTGTGTTCATCATGAACAAAGTGAGTTGGTCTTTGGCATTCCACTCTTATTTCATATTTGGAATTTCATTCTTATTTGTCCCACAATGATATATCATATGAGTTTCTAATCTCTTATATCCAAGATTTGATCTAGTTGGTCTAGGAATCAAAATTAAGTTTAATCTTTGCAAGATAATTATAATAGTTTTAAATGATTGTTTTCTATGTACAATTTTTAGGAAATAATTTGAGAGGCATCCTTGCACCACTATAAAGAACAAAACAAGTTTAGTAAGGAGATATATCTAAATGTTCATTTGATGTCTTTGAACATCTAAGTGTTATTAATAAAGTATCAAAAATTCATTTTTATATTATAACACTTCTAAGAAACAATTTCGTGTGTACAATCTATAGGAAATAATGTAAGAGCCATACTGGCATCATCATGATAAACGAAACAAGTTTAGTTAAAAAATATATTTCGATTCTAATTTTCTATCTTACGAAGTCTATATGTTATTACTAAACCATTAAGTTTTTATTTTATAACCCCTAATTTCTGTTCACTACCTCTATATCACAATTTACAAATTACTACTTATAACTAAAGAAAGTGCCTCTTGTTATATAAAAAAAATTATACCTTACATATTGAAAACTCTTGATAACATCAAATTGTTAGGTTAATCACTTATTTCTTTGTTTTGTTATTCCTATTTATAACTACATTTAGTTCCGATAAATTGAGCACAATTTATTTTTTTTCCCTCTCATTAATCATTTTAATAAAGCATTAAATAGTTTAGAAAGACACCTTGTGTTGTTACTGCTATTTATAACTACCTTTAATTCCAATAAATTGAACAAAAATTCTTCACCATTCCTTTAATGAGACATTGGGTCGTTAGAGAAGACATTCATTTTTTACAACATATTTTGACAAACATATCTTCATTTCAACAACATGATAGGACCATTCCATTTATAACACTCACAATAAAAAATCTATCTATATATATAAACTTGATCAATTAAAATTCTTATTAAAAATTATATACTCAATGGCATTTACAAATATTCTAATTACGATTATTATAACAAATTATATACTCACTGGAATTTACAAATATTGTTTTTAATCAATATGACAATATCATGATATTTTCTCGTTACTCCCCTTAATCTTTATCACATTGCCTATATCCATAAGTAAAATAAAGTTCCATCGTAACAAATCTCTTGACACCTTAATTATTTATTTATGATAATATTTATCAATTTACAATTTAAGCTCTCTCAGCGTATATATAACCCAAAACAATAAATCAGGATACTTAACAAAATTGATCTACAAAAACATGTAAATATAAATCAATTACTATATTCGTGTGAAACATGTAAATATAAATCAATTACTATATTCGTGTGTAAAATATGGCGTATGACTTATTCATAAATAAAAAATTATTAACAATTTTTTCACATTAGCCCTCCTTTCATCTTAAATTACAAATCCAATCGTAATATTTGGATTTGTTATGAAGTGCCACATGGTCATCCATTTTAATGATTCTAACATAGGTAAATATTGTGAGAATTGTTATACGTGTTCTTGAATTATAAACACTCGCTGGAAACATTTCAAGGGATAGATAGAAATATTCACAAAAGATACATATCACCCACCCATAGCACAATACGAACTAGATCAACTAAATTCTCGTTTAGATCTTTTATATTTTACAAAATTATAAATATTATTTTTAAATTAAGAAATTATCTTGATAGTGTTGAAATTAATGGAGAAATGTATTTTTGGAGAGAGTCTGCTCATTAGTTATGTGTGAGCCTTAGAATAGGATTTAATTCCTACATTTGAGGAGGTTGTTCTAACTTTCTTATTTTCCTGTAAACTATATATTCATGGCATTGAATGATGAGAGGTAGAGGTGTTCTGCTAGAGGAAATCTCCAAGTGAAGCTCCACACCTGTGAGATTCTCAGTTCAATGAATATATCTTTTGTCTTGCATTTTTAACATGATATTGGAGCTTCAGAGCTTCAAGGTTGAGTGAGTCAAAACCAGAGTACTTTGGTAATTGGGTGAGTGCATAAGTGACAAGATTGTTCCCCTTAGTGATATGAAGGAGTCATAGTGGAAAGGAGGCAAAGCACTGAAGTATAGCACGAGAGAAAAAATAAGATTTTCCTAGGATAATTGAAGTGGCGATGTATTTATAACTGGAAGTCGCGTTGCCCTAGCTTTGGAAAAGTGCAGTATCTATAGCTAGAATTCGTCCTTATCACTATTTCCTCTTATTGATTCTTATCAACGCGGGCTATCAGCGTGGATTTGAGCAGAGGAAGGGCGTTGCTCCGAGTCGACGTGGACTAAGTTGGCCCATTGACTGTGTGGTGGCGTTGTTGAGAATTGCTGGACGTGGGATCCAACCTGTTGAGATCTATGGAAGTTGATATCGACATAATTTCTAGTAGATTTGGTGAGATCGAGAGAGATCAGACTTCTTGGATTGCACATATCTTGTGATTGTTGAGAAATTGAGCAGAAAGTGTGCGTCGAGCAGTCAACAGATTGCAATCGGCGTGATCAGAGTGAAGGGGCCGAGTGCCTAAAATATGCCAGCTGCACTCATAGTGGAGGATTTCTGATATGCCATGTGCTGAGCCACTGTGTGTGTGGTGAAGCGTCGAAGGTCGTATATATTGTTGAGGTGAAAATATTTTCCTAGTGTAGCTTTTCCTCATGTGTACAACTGGTCGAGCCAATGGTGCAGCAGAGGTAGAGACAACAATGCAATCGGAGGTCAAGTAGTGACAACAATGGTATTTTTCCCATCATTGAAGTTGTGGCATCTGTCTGAAGCTGGATCGTCTGCAAGAATATGTCTCATAGAAATTCAAGGGGCCCGCTCCATAAATTGGGATCCAGTCCCATTGCGCACGGTTTAATGATCTTTCAGGTGTGTGTTGATAGGAATAAGGTTGCAATTTGGAAATGGGCATCTACTCTTTTGGACAGAAGAATAACTCACGGGCGAAACCTAAAAACCTCCTTCAGTAGTGCGTAACTCTGTCGGTGGTAGGAAGGCCGAAGGCCAAAGGCCAAAGTCATTGAGTAGTTGGTGTTGAGGGTGCAATGACTTTCCCAGAGGTCTGCGTGTTGTATCTGCTTCTCGTGGAAGAAAGGTTCCTCTCATGGGTCTTCAAACTCGTGTAGTTGTCCTGAGCATGCAAATAAGAGTTACATGAAGATTATTTCTGCCTTTTCTCAAGGTTGAAATAGCATCTATGTCTATTATTCGGATTGTGTATTTTCAGGGCTCAAATGAAATTTGTAGTGTTGTCATGTTTTGAGCATCCATCTAAAAATGGGTGTAGTTCAAAAGTTTTTATATTTAAAGAGAAAGAAAGAATGCATATCTTTTGAGATCCCTTATCCTGGTATCAAAGGATCTATCTCTAGATCTTGAGAAGGGATCTAGTGATTGAAATCACCTTTTTTATTTGCTGGAGGTTGATTTTTTTTTTAAGCGGATCTACAGATCAATCTGTCATTATGAAAAATCAAGTGGCAGAGGCATACCTAAAAGAGAGCAATAAGCTCGGCATATCCAATTATTCTAATTGGAAATTTAAGCTACAGATCATGCTCGAGGAGAAAAACACATGGGCAATTGCAAGAGGTGATGAATTGATGTCGACCATAGCTATAGGCGAAACAAAAGCAACAATCTAGGATTGGCAAAAGAGGCATAATAAAGAAAACTTGTGGTTAAAATTGTTATTGAAAGATTGTATTATACCTCACATACGAGAATTTAAATTAGCAAACGACATTTGTACAACTCTCAGGCACCTATATGAGGTCAAAAACACAAATAGTCTGTTGTTTCTGAAAAGAAAGATTATCTCCATTAAGATGGAGGAGATTGAATCGGTGGGTGCATTCATCTCTCCAATCAAGGAGCTTATAGATACGCTAGGTGACATAGGGGAGATAGTGTACTTATCTTGTCATGATTACCATGAATGGTATGATTGATGACTATCATACGTTTATCATAAGATTGAATGTTAGAGCAAAATTCCCCAAAATTGAAGAATTGACATGGATCCTAATGCAAGAGGAAGAAAGGGAGATGACTCTCAAACCCTAGAGTTTAGATCTTTCTTTAATGGTGGAGAAGAATCCCTTCATAGGGAAGGAAAGTGCAGGGAAGAAAGGCAGAGGTACACCATAAAGAAAGCCGCCTCAGGGTATGTATTCAATTAGAAGTGATTGAAGACACAAATGTTTTTATTGTGGTAGAGTTTGTCACATTTCTAAAAATTGCCATAAAAAGAAGCTTGATGAAGGTCGACATAGAGATAAGAAGCATGCAGGCCACTTTACTGATGAAGATCAGAATCAGAATCAGAATCTCATATTGTTTGTATATTATTCTACATTCTCTATTGTGGATGATGAAGAACAAACTTAGTTTGTGGTATCAGGAGCTTCCACTCACATGACAGGTAACAAACATTGGTTCGAAAATTTCAAAGAAACCAACAGTGGTTCTAATATCTACCTTGGTGATGATAGAGGTTACCAAATTAAAGGGTATGGTAATGTTCCTATCATATTTCCTGATGGAAATATTAGGCATATTCAAAATGTATTGTATGTAGCCAAAATAAAAAAGAATAGGATCTTTGTTTCTATGATAACATATTAGAATATTAAGGAAGAATTTTTTAATTCTTATTTTTTAATTAAATATCTACTGGATTGTATGAAGAAAATGCATCAGGTTTTTGAGTAGGAGGACTATATAAGCTTAATGTAAGAAGGGCACCACACCAAGCCTTAAATTCATTAGTTATGACTGTAGAAGACTTGTGGCATCAAATATTTTGTCATATCAATTTTAATGACATGCTAGTACTTTAGAAACAAGGTATGGTCAATGGTATTCTTGTTTTAAAGAATTTTCATGTTGATTTTGAACATGTGCTCTTGGGAAGATGCAGAGAGATGAGTTTTCTGCAAATTTAGATAGAAAGAAGAGAGATATATTAGAACTTGTGCACACTGATTTCTATCGGCCAATGTAGATGAGATCATTAGGAGGTGCCTATTATTTCTTATTTTTTGTTGATGATTGCACAAGATTTACTCGAGTATATTTTCTCAAAAAGAAGAGTCATACTTTTGTATGTTTTAAAGAGTTCAAAAGAATGATTGAAAAACATACAACGAAATTTATCAAAATTCTCTTCTTAGATCAAGGGGGAGAATACAAGAAGGGTGACTTCATCAAATATTGCAAGGACAATGGGATAGTTCAACAATTCAAAGTACCCCACACTCCTCAACGGAATGAGGCTACATAGAGGTAGAACAAAACCCTTGTGGAATGTGATCAAAGCATGTTAAAAGGTAAGAACTTGTCTAATGGTTTTTGGGGGAGAAGCAATAAATACTGTAGTATATTTTAAGAATACGGGTAAAAAAGAAGCCTCAATTTTAAAACTCTATTCAAAGCATTATCTAGTTTCAAGCTTGCAGTTAATCATTTAAGACATTTTGGCTCCAAATCCTTTTATCATGTTAAAAAAGAGGATATGAAGAAACTGGATTCAGAGGCCATTAAATGTGTTTTTTTTTTGTACTACACAAAGCTTAAATCTTATAAAAATTTTAATCCCTCTACTAACAAAGTGTTTGCAAGTAGAGATGTAGTGTCCCATGAGAAGGTTGATGATGGAAACCATGATAGAACCAATGAAGAATGGAACATGTTTTTTCCGGTGGAAGATGGAAGTGATGAAACAAGGGACAACCATGAGCAACAACAACATTAGAAAAAAGAACATGTGGATGGTACAAATGAAGGTAGCAGGCCAAGTCCACCAAGGGATGATCAAAACAGATTTGAAACCAGTCCACCACTCGGGACATCAGGTAGGAAAATTCATTTGCCAACAACATATAAGGATCATGCTCTTATAACAAGTATGTTAAATGTTGTTGAACCATCTAATTATAAAGAAGCAAGCCAATATAGTGAATGGAGGGAAACCATGGAAGAAGAATATGAGTCAATATTTAAAAACAAAACCTGGGATCTAGTTGAACTACCTAAAGGCAAACAACCCACAGGTTGCAAATGGTTAAACAAGCCAAAATTTAAACTAGATAGGAGTATAGACAAATATAAAACTAGGTTGGTTGCAAAGGTGTATTCGCAGAAAGAAGACATAGACTATGCAAAAACCTTTTCCCTTGTAACTAAATTAAACACAGTTAGAATGTTAATTGTTTTGGTTACAAAACAAATGGGAAATTAAAAGAAGTGTACCTAATGCAACCTGAAGCATTTGTTAAACATGCGGAGGAGCTTTTAGTCTGTAGATTGAGGAAAGCACTACATGGGATAAAACAGGCATGTAGGTTGTGGTATGATAAAATTGATTCATTTTTCCTACAACATAGTTATAAAAGAAGCAAGAATGACCCTAATCGTTATACTGTGTTTACTGAAAAGGGTCAAATTGTTTTTATTTCCTCATATGTAGATTATCTTATCATTATAGGAAATGTTGATGTACTTATTAAAGAAATAAAAGAGCAGATGTCACAGGTTTTTGAGATGAATGACCTTGGAGAGTTATACTATTGTCTGGGTCTTGAAGTGTGGAGGGATACTGACCAAACTTTTCTATCTCAAGGAAAGTATGGCAGGAGCTTATTGAAATTTTTTAGAATGGAACAGTACAAAGCTGCCTCGGTGCCTTTACAACAGGATACCAAACTTTAGAATAATGATGGCTCTAAGGAGGTCGATGCAACATTGTATAGACAACTAGTTGGTAGTCTAATTAACTTGACTATAACTAGTCCATATTTGGCTTTTATAGTCAGTGTATTGAGCCAATTCATGTCAAAACCTCTTGAGGATCATCGGGTTGTAGCGAAAGGCATCTTAAGGTATCTTCAAGGAACCTTAGACTTTGGTATTAAACATGCTGATTGGTTTGATGTTAGATTGATAGATTTTTCAGATTTTGATTAGGCAAGAAATATGGATGACAGATGATCCATAACATGTTATTCATTCAACATTCGGCTGGGGTTCATTGCATGGAGAAATAAGAAGCATAACATTGTATCCTTTTCTTGATTAGTAGAGGCAGAGTATTAAGCAATGTGTGTAGCAACGTGTCAGGCATTTTGATTGAGGAAACTTCTCCATGATGCTGGAGAAGAACATAAGGGTGCAACGATTATTAGATGTGACAACTAGAGTTGAATCAAACTTGCAAACAATCCAGTGTTTCATAAAAACACAAATCATATTGATACACAGTTTCACTTTGTTAGAGAGAAGGTTCAGTCAAAGGAAATTGATATTGAATATTGTAATACGTCTGACAATGTTGCTGATATTTTTACCAAGCCTCTTGGAAGAATTAAATTTGAGTTATTTAGGGAGATGTAGGAGTACTAGTGAACCCTTTATCCATTAAGGGGAAGCGTTGAAATTAATGGATAAATGTATTCTTCAACAAAATCCGTTCATTAGTTATGTTTGAGCCCTAGATTAGGATTTAGTTCGTACATTTGAGGAGGTTGTTCTAACTCTCCTATTTGCTTGTAAACTATATATATATTCATGTTTTTTAATGATGAGAGGTATAGAGTTCTACCAGAGGTAGTCTCCAAGTGAAGCTCCCCACCTCTGAGCTACTTAGTTTGATTAATATATCTTTTGTTTCCATTTTTAAACATATATTTTCCTTATTATTTTTAATTAACATTTAAGGCTTATTTACTTTGACAGAAAGATTAAATTATTGTTTTATAAAATATTTTATATTGTTATGTATTTTTATTGAATACATTGTAAATATATTTAATGTGTTATTATGGGCATAGTCTAATTTATAGACAAAATAGCATATTTCACTAGAATTCATCAAAATCCTGTAATATAATTTCAACATTTTTTATCTTTTAAAATAAGTTTTGAATGTATAAATGGATTCAACACCCTAAAAAACCTGGCACACTCGAATTATGCAAATTAAGCAATTTAAACTCAAGCTTTTAAAATCCAAAAACAAAATGGTGAAAAACGCCATTTCGTCTATAAATTAAATTAATGTAACTAATTGTTCTCATATATAGAATCATGTGTGGTATTAGTTTGTGTTGTAGTAAAAATTTAACAAACAAATTTTACAATTTATGATGTGGACTATGGCTTTCTTTTCCTAGATAATAACATATGGATCACCATTGCATGCGGCAACACATTCCATTCGATTATTAAATGCTCCTAGGTCATTTATTTTTATCTTTTGAATTCATAAATGATGGGAAGTCCAATGTAAAGGCAAGAAATATATATGTGTGAAAACCTAGGTGGATTTACCAGCGAACGATCTCCCCAACAGAAGAATCGAGTATTTTTAGTTGTGACAATCATTTATGTGGGATGATAGTAGCCTCTGATTGCGCTATTATCATTTAACGTTTTCTTCCACCAATAGATATTCGTAATTCTCAAACTTTCCGACAGAGAAACATGACCAACAGAAAGTCTCGCTGGTATGAAAAATCTATTACATTTATTTAGAAACTTAGAATATCAAAAAATCACCCAGGTTTGATGGAAACCACAAATCTTCGATAATTGAGTAAAAAACCAAAATATTTGGGCAAAATAATTTTTGAAATTTGAATGGGTGAAAAATAGAATTTATTTAAAAAGAAAATATGTACTAGAAAATATTATAATAGTACACACAGGGAATATTTTGAGGATGAAAATTTATTTTAAAATTTAGAAACCTCCACAACTTTCACTAATTCCTAATATGCAAACTATAAAATATTTGGAGATATTTTTAAAAAAATATTGTAATTTCTATTTATTTGATATATAATGTCTCTAAAAGTGTAGTGATCTTAAAGGTAAAATAATTTTATACCCAAATTTTGGGTGAATCATTTTTTAGAAAAAATAGAAAATAACCAATTTTTTTTTAAAACATGGAAAATTAGCCCAATTGCGAATATTGGCCCCTAAAATTTTTCATCCTCAATATTTATGAAAACAATACACACATCAAATATCAATATTTCTTAAATTTCCATTATTTATGGAAATTCAATTTCTATGTAAGTACGTCACTTTTGAAAATGATTTACAAAGTTTACTCAAGATTTTGAAATTTTTTAACCACTACATTTTTCAGTTTATGACTGTTTCTAGTGGTTACATTAACATATATATATTTAATGTGAAATCAGCCGTTATATATAATAATTGAGACATATAATCTACTTAATTATAAGAAAAAAACATCTAAATTACTAGTTGTCGCTAATTCCAATAAAATATTCGTAAATTATTTAATGGGAAATATTTAACCAAAATCTCTTTTAAGGCCTCTACGACTAGGATTTGTGATCTATGAAAAACTACAAAAGAAATATCGAACAAAAACACTTATAATAGGTCTATCACTCTTATATTCAACTTATAGGGATAAATTTTGAAATGACAATGGAAGTTATTCCTCTAAACCTCTTGCTACACTTGCAGTCCCTACATTAATACAAACTTATTTAGATGATGACTCAACCTCTGAGATGAATCACTTTTATATAGTCAGTTTATATATATATACTATTGAAAAAAAATCATCCAAAATATTTTTTACCTTCCTAAATTGATTTCTAATTGTTCTAAATGGAACTGATATTATAGTCTCAATTTTACATTTATTGCCTATTGAATCTATTAATAACTTAAAATATCCCTATACCTATAAATATTTTTCAATAATTTTTTCATAAAAATATAAAATGCCTAAAACATAAGTATTCCTTTAATAACCACATATTTCAAAATAATATAATGTATTGGTAAGGAAAAACATTGTCCCCTTCGTTGTAAATCTTTATAGCTCTTTGGTATGCCTCTAAGTCACTATGCATTTTTATAATTAATTATCTGTTCCTTTAATATTATATAATGTTTTTTTTCAAACATATTTACCTACTTTTAATATCTAGTTTGATTTTATGATATTAAATGTTTTCTTTTAAGACAATTTTACCTACTTTTAATAGCTAACTTGATTTTATGGGCAAATTGTGTGGGATTCATATAAGACTTTGAAATATCAAATTGTCAAATAATAAAAGGTAAATAATTATAAGCATTCATAGAGCCATTACTTATCTAAGAATATAGACAATAAACAAAAGCCCTTTGATGCCATTTGTTGTGGAATTTTTTGTTATAAATGATTTTAATGCAAAATAGAATTTTCATTGTTTTAACTAAACACTTATTGAATATTAACTTTGTGAATTCCACTACAATAATCTCCATACTTAAAGCTTTAACAATTCTACTTATTAGATATAATTTTTTGGGAATCAACTATGTTAAGTAAGTCATTCATCTATGACCATTTTCATTACTTTAATGCACTGTGAAAACCCCTTGATACTTAAATTTTATTTATTTTAATATTTTGAAAATTTATTTTGATATTTTGAATTAAAACCTTAAATTCAAAAGTTGTAAAAAATCTAAACAATTATAATGTTCCCTACAAAAT
>APFE030661914.1:60565-72706 GCA_000404065.3 Pinus taeda | reverse complement strand
TAGTAGTATAGGGACCTAACATGCCCCTCTCCTTCAAAAAGTGTTGTCCTCAACACTTGAGTAGTTCTTGATGCTTCTGTATAAAATTCTTGTCCTCCCATGTGGAATCTTCAACGTGTAAGTTCCTCCACTTGATGAGATACTCTAAAATTGATCGATTTCGTAGCTGTCGAGTTCTTGTTTCTGTGGCTGCTCCAGTTTCCAATATGATTTTTACTTCCTCGTCAAGTTTTGGAAATATTGTTTGAACAAGAATCCTCTGCGACTTTTGAATGAGTGGCCACACTTCTTCATCCTTCTTCCATTCATCCCTTGCTTCGTTTATCCAATCTAGTTGGATAATAGAAATATCACAAAAGAATGCTTCCACAACCTCATCATTTCTTGAGAGTGCATCTGCAACAACATTTTTCTTCCCTTTTTTGTAGATGATTTCAAAGTCATAACCCAACATATTTGTGTCCCATTTTTTCTGTTCTTCTAAAGATGATCTCTGTTCTAAAAAGTATTTAAGACTATCATGATCCATTTTTACCTTGAAGTGTCTTCCCCTTAGGTAAGGTCTCCATTTCTTAAGTGCATGTAGTATTGCCAACATTTCCTTCTCATAAATAGCTAGCTTGAGATGTAGTTGTAAAAATACCCAATCGCCTACATCAAAACTTATTTCACTATAATGTTGATCTGCCTATTGTTTCATTCGATTCTGCACCAAAGTGGCATTTTCCTTTAAAAGTTGGAGAACTTGTTGTAGACGCTCGATGTGATCTTTCACTGTTTTAACCTTTTTCTTCTTGACATGTTCTTCTATCTTGAGAGTTCGAGGAGTGGTAATTTCTTCCAATGCATTACAAGATATGGTCGGATTTATTTCTTGATGCTTGATGTGATCTTTCACGTCTTGAACATTTTTCTTCTTGATATGTCCTTCTATATTGATAGTTTGAGGAGTGGTAATTTCGGCCAATGCATTACAAGATATGGTCAGATTCATTTCTTCTTTCTTGATGTGATCTTTCACTTATTGAACCTTTTTCTTCTTGTTATGTCCTTATACCTTAAGAGTTTGAAGGAGTAGTAATTCTTGCCAATGTTTTACAAGATATGGTCAGATTCATTTCTTCTTTCTCTGGGGTTGGTTCCTGGTGTATATCCTCTTATTTTGATGTTTCTTGATCCTTTTCTTCCTCCTCTTCATAATCTATGTAAAATAATTTCTTCTCAGCACACTTATGATTTTTAGTGTATTTGCTATCACAATTGTAACAGAGCCCTTTTTCTCTTTTTTCTTAAAATTGTTGTGGTGTAAACCTTGTAGGTTGTGGAAGGCTAGGAGCAAAAACACTACCATATTTATAGTTGTGAGTGGTAGGATTATTTGTTTCCACAATTCCGCTTTCAATTTTTCTTGCCAACTTGAATGTCTTCTCCAATGAATCAGGTTCCCAAAGACGAACCTCATGTTGAATGTTATCCTTTGAAGTCCCTATGAAGACATCAATCCTTTGCTTCTTTGAAATTTCATTTACCCTTATATTAAATTTTTTGAAGTCCTTAATCTGCTCTGTCATTGAACCCTTTTGTTTGAGATTTATCAATTGGCTAAAGAGGGTGTTGCTCTTTGTATCCTCATAATGTGCTATCATTTCCTCCATGAGAATTGACCAACTGACAAGTGGTTTATGAGAACAAAGCCCGTTATACCATAAAAATTGATTCGGTTCTAAACATAAAGATGCAATATGTACCTTTTGTAACAATTGTACACCATGTAGATCAAAATATTTCTCCATATGTAATATCCAATTTACTGGATCCTTGCCATCAAAATTCCTCATATCTTTTTTTCTTGATTTTAGGAACTCGCTCTTGAATATGTTGTAACTCTGAAATTTTGAATCTCCAAGGTCTGAAGTTGCGACCTGCGGTAGCCCTCTACATCCTATTTCCAATGCCATTAGTCTGATCGAAATTGGGTTCTCCAAGAAAGAGTTATGCCAAATCTTCCAAGATGAACTAATTATATAATTTTTCAGTAGATCTAACTTGTACGAAGTGACACGTATCATTGTTTCGACCTTCAGACCTGAAATTGATACAAAAAAAACTATAGACCGTTCTCTTTCTGTAACTTCTTAAGAAATTGTAATCTGATGCTTCAAGAGAAAGTTATGACGATTTCCCTAAGGTCACCTGTTTGGAATGTTATTCGAGAGTCTACAAAAACCATAACTTCCTTAGATAATATCATCGAAAATAGAGTGCTAAAAGATTTGAAATTTGGACCTGATGTTCAAAAAGATTTAGGCTCAAATGGGTTTTAATTTCAGAGTATAAGCCATCGCAGAGAAAATGCCACAATGACCTATTTGAGATGGAATTCTGGAGCTTACAAAAACCCTAAGTTCCTCAGATCATAACTCCGAAAATATGCCAAGAAAAGATCTGAAATTCAGACCCGAGGTTTAGAACGATCTCAGCTCAAATGGGTTGGTTTTTTATCTTTTGAAAATTCGTAGTAGAAAAGTTATAGTGAAAATTCCACGATGGCCTGTTTGGAGCAGCGAAACCCTAAAATCCAAACTTGTGATACCAAATGTTATGAAACCAGCTCAAAAGGATAGAAAAGATAGATCAACGTCTCAGAAACCAGCTTCTTCTTGAGGGAAACCTCCTTTACATTACACAAATGAACAATTCTTGGATGATACAAATGACAAGACCTCCTTTCTATATATAGGAGTCTAAGGGGTCATAATATAACTAGAGATGACATAACAATAATAATGTAAGGGCACAATAATAACAATAGTGGGCTTCTATGGGGAAAAATAATAACAATATGGGGACTACATGGGCACAAAAATATAATAATAGGGTTGTAATAATAACAATAAGGTGTTACACTAGTAGTATAGGGACCTAATAATGTTCTTCTGTTATATTTGTTTCATCAAGCAATCATCAAATAAAAACATGAAAATAAATGACACGAGATGTAGGTACTCAATCAGGACTAAAATCCCTCTCTAGGGGAAAACCCAATCAAACTCTTCCAATAATCAAATTGAGATAGACCAAGACCTTAGACCTAACCAAAATACCTTTCTCCTCCACCAAGTCAGCCTTCCAAGATTATTTAGCAAACTTTAGTAGTGTCTTCTTTTCCATCAACCATAACCTAACAACAACCCAGAATTTTGGCCCATCTCCTCCAGAATTTCAGCACTACAATTTCGACACTTCCAGCAACCCAACAACTTCGCACGTGTGAGACAAAGAGATAAAATCTGACTTTTTATGCTTGACATATACTTCCTTCTCCTTCACTAGGATTTCCTTCCTCTTCCTTGAATTTCACACCCTTTTCTGCCTCTAACCACTATAGATCGAAAATGTTGTGAATGTGCTACATATGAGGTTGAGTTGTTGCCTTTATATAGTGAATCTGTGAGGCCTTGAGGAATTTACAGGGTAAGTTCCTTAGATATAACACCAAAGGACACCACTCACAAACAAATCACAAATCAGTACACCAGTGTTCTTAACGTGGTTAAAACCCTCAAAGAGGGAAATGGTCCACAACCTGAGCCAACGCGACCACTTTAGGAAATTTATTAATGTAAAAGAAAGAAAATTTACATAAGCTTATCTCATGAATGGTCACCTAACAAATGACCCTCCATGCTCTTTAAATAGAGATCATGGACCAATCAGGTGTTAAGCCACATATCAAGTGTCGGTAATATCGAGGAGAGAATGAACCTTCATACCACTTTATGTATAGAACATATCGTGACTGTCGGATTGTAAGTTACGAAAAGTACATACTAAAGAAACAAACTTTATCTAACTATACACTAAACCAAGTTGTACTTAAGTATTTCCTATGTGTCAGAATATCCTAACACGTCAAACTCCCTTGATGAGGCCAACTTGTTCTTCTTGAGGCCAGAGTGGTGGAGAAGACCTAAAATACCTATTTTATATTAAAATAAATTTCTTTCTTGATAGATGAAGCCTAAGAAGGGTCTTTTACTTGATGAAAAGGACTAGGACTTTTGACATAAACCTTAGAAGCCTACAATGGAGGCTTTGACCTAAAAACCATTGACCCAAGCATGAAACCCATGCTTTAATAAGTCAAATTATTTTATATTAAAATTCTTTTTTCTTTCTTTTAACAAATACATTACATCATGAATCAAATACAATTATGAAGATCGACACTAGTTACATTTTTCAACACTTGTGTTATCATTATGGTCTATAAGAGACTATATGAATTGAGAGTTAACATTTTCTAGGAGTCAGAAAAGTTAATGATTAATGCTCGTTAAGGCTATCCAAGTATTCAATGAATAGCCATAAATTATTATAGAATCTCCCTTTTCATATAATACTACCTGTCATAGTAATGAGATAGGTTAGAATCTCCCTTTTTTGTATAATCCCATTAGTAATAGTAATGAGATGTGACCAAACTGATCCATTATCCATTGTAATAATTAATCTAAACATTAAACTACAAAGAAATATATTATTGGCTTAGATATATATTAAAAACAAAATAACATAAACCTGCATTCCTATAAGTGTTCGATTGTTGTGCAATATCTCCTTACCACCTTGCTCTTTTTTCTTTCAAAAGCATTTGTGCCAAGTTGTTTGGATGAATTTGCAACTCAAAGTAAGATTGTGAGTATTATTACTGAGAAGTAATGCCAAGAATATTGTATTCAATATGTCATCTCTTTGAAACTTTTCTCCCCCTTATTTAACCCATAAATGATACTTGAGTAGTTGCTCACATTGCTAATAAGGTTTGGCCGAGAAACATGCATGAGAACAGTCCAAACTTTTGTAAATGGTATAAAAATTGGCAGGGAGAGAAAACAAATTCTAAAACAAATCAAGCAACACTTTTTAATTTAATTTTTTCTTTCAAATTTGACAATACAATCCTTAATTTTTGTAATGTAATTGGATGCAAACCACTCAATTTTTATTATTCAATACAATATGATATGGATAATTTGTGAAAGTGTTTTGTTATTTGATACAATTATAACATAATATATAATTTTAAATATAATAGTATTAATTTATAATCATACAATCTTTATTTAATGCTAACCTATCTTTGGTTTTATCTCTTAAACCCTTTATTTAATATATATTTTTAAAATTAAATAAATAAAATGAATGAAAGAATGAATTAAATGGTGCGAGGGATCACTATTTTGTGGAAGAAATTATTAATCATTTAAATTAACGATATCACACAATACTTCGATATTGTTGGTTAATGTGTCACACATCAATATCATATTCAATATGGAAGGAATTACACATGTATGTTATAATGAGCATTATTAAATTAAAATTTATAAAAAAATATCATAATTTTCAACTAATGTATTGGTTTAAGTGTGATTGAATTAATTGTTTACATTGATTTCAATGAATAATATTGAATGCATTACTGTATATGTGGTGGAATTAAGTGATTGAATTTATTTCAGTGACTCCTATTAGATTGCATTAGTTTAAATGTGATTGGATTAATTGATTGCATTGATTTTAGTGAATATTATTGGATTGTGATTGAATTAACTCAATGAATACTATTTAGATATATTAGTTGAAGTGTGATTGAATTAATTGATTGCATTGGTTTCAGATAATACTATTGGATGCGTTAATTTAAGTGTGATTGAATTAATTAATTGCATTAATTTCAGGGAATACTATTGGATTGCATTAGTTTAAGTGTAATTGAATTAATTGATTGCATTGATTTTTGTGAAAAAAATGAGATACATTAGGTGTAGTATGATTGAATTAATTTATTGCATTGATTTCAGTGAATAATATGGGATACATTAGGCGTAGTGTGATTGAATTAATTGATTGCATTGATTTTAGTTAATATTATTTTGATTGCATTTATTTCAATATATATTAATGGATTTCATTATTATATAACATGGATTTATTGATGCAAAGTAAATTTGCACAAAGACTGTCAAATAGAGTCTATTTATTAGCCTAGGATTTGGTTTGATTGGGTTTGGCACATGAGTTAATTGTATCGTTTCGCAACATCTATACATATCACATCCATCTTTTCTTATGATGCTCACAATGATGATGCTTTGTATTTATGTGTCCATGTAAAACACACATCAACAATATATTAAAAACATTTAGGAATCTCAAGAATATATATATATATATTATTATTAAAAAATGTTATAAAAAGTTTATACTTCAAAAATTAAAAATAATTTTGTTTGTTTGTCAAGTTCTTTGAGTTCTCTAGAGATTACATCAGATTTGACCTATGGCTTGAGAAACTGTGACCCATGGGCATCTACGCCATCAAAATCACCCGAGGATCGCTCTTGGTCTGTGCCACACCAACCCTTAACATGGTTATATTTTTGTCCAAATATTTTCAAACCAATGACCTTTACATCACGAAGTGACTTAATATTACACCCCATCACCGTCTATTCTACACCCCATGGACAAATTAAAAATAAATATATTATTCATTAAAAAATTTATTATTTGATTTTTAAATATTTGTCCAATTCCAGTCAGATGGAGACCATGTATGAGCAAATCTGTCTTAGGTGGAAATATTTCTAGGAGTGGGACATTTAGTTTGGATCTCATGAGTTTGATGGTTAGTGAATATTATTGGATTGCATTGATTTCAATATATATTAATAGATTAGATTATTATATAAGATGGATTTAGTGCAAATATTCATAGGGAAATTGGATCTAACATATATCCATCATAGATCCCAAGACTCATGATAATTTATTGTTAAGATCTACCTAAATTTGTTTTTGGGCAAGTAAGTATGGAACCTTCTATTAACTATACAAGTACATTACATATGTTACACATCTTTGCAAGTGCAAAGACCCAAACAAGAACTAGCCTATTGTGGGAATGACATCAACAGGAAAAACAAAGGACTCTCTGCCATCCACTGACAACTTTAGAGCTTCACTAAACTAGCCAACCCCTCCAAAGGTCGCAGAGTTCTGCTAAACTTCCACTAATCCAAACCTGATGGTAACAAAAACCACAGTTTAAAAAATTTTAAATTCACCCCTCTAAAGAAACGATGGCATTTATTCACCATTGATCTATCCAAGATCCAACGGTCACAACACTTCCCAACTACGAAACATGCTCCTTGACTGTTGACCATCAATCTCGCTCCACCAGATCTAACGGCTCACATGTATTTCAGCCAGTTAATTTGCGCACTTCAAATCTGCCCGAAAAGTGTTTTCCCTCTCTCACCTTGCTGATACATGTCACTGATTGAGTGGAATCAGAGCCAACTGGGAAATACCATTTACGGATTTTTCTCCGCCCGAAAACCACTTGTGTGATTCCCAACCCATTTCTACAACTCTGGACCCGACTATAACTTAGACCAAAATTTATAAAAGTTTGAGATCCTCCCTTGAAAAGAATCGTCAACACTTCTACACTATTGATCTATTCAAGATATGGTTACAACCCTTCTCGACTTTGAAACAAGCTCCTCGACTATCAACTGCCGATCTCGCTCCACCAGATATAACAACTCACATCTATTTCGGCCGGTTAACTTTCACACTCCAAATCTGCTCGAAAAGTGCTTTCCCTCTCTCACCTTGCTGCTACGTGTCATTATATGTATGGAATTGGAGCTAATGGGGAATTACCATTTATGGCCTTTCCTCCACTTGAAATCCACTTATGGGTTTCTCCAACCCACTTCTTCTCGTTAACTATCGGGTAACTCCCTCACCAAAACATGATAAATCTGATTCAACCGAGATCTAACGGTCCAAAATTAATCTCCACGCTACTGCATCCTTGGTCTTCCTCCGCTTTTCTCGACCATTCGCTCAAATCCATTGGAATACTTATGCTAATACAATTTGCGGACTACTGCCAATCAACAAGCAAACAATTTAAGCAACCATGTACTCCCGCTTGTCTCCTGAGTCTCATTGATCCATCATGTCGATCCAACAATCCCTATCTTTGGCAACCCGATAGAGGCAATCCTCTAACAGTTTGCATGGGGTATCAACACCCAAACGAGCCGAGTGTCCCTATCCTTACTGATCACTCCTTCATTTTCCAGATGATCAGCTAACATATTAGCTTTTCTTTTTACATGGACAAAGTGTACAGTTTTTAAGGTTTGCAGGTGGGTATAAATACAGAGAAAGACCTGTGATAGCCTCCAATGTTTCAACACTTTATCCGATGTCGTACCATTGCATATTTTCTTGGTTGCTCTAATAATCAATTCCAAATCTGCTTTAATGATGACATTGTGTGAGTTTGAGTTCACCAAGATTTCCAGGCATTGCTCTAAGGCCATGAGTTCCACCATGTTATTAGTGGCCTTCCCCAAGTGGCCATGAAAGATCTCCTTTATTCGTCCCTGTTCATCTCTTATAACACCCCAAAAACCAGCTAACCCTGGGTTTCCCTTAGACGCTCCATCTATATTGACTTTTAGGAAACCATGCAGAGGAGGCTTCCAAATATTTGTATTTGAATTTATTTGGATCACACCCTTAATTATGCCCTGTGGGCCTATAGACTGGAGACCCAAATGCAGTAGTATACATTCCTCTTGGGGTAGAGGAGGGTCCATGGGAAGTTTCCACAACAAGATTTTCACTGTGTCTTTGAGCTGCCTTAAGATTTGATCAATTATGTGTTGGGGCTTGCTTGCTTTGTTCTTGAAGATCTTGCTATTACGTTCTTTCCAAACATCCAAGATAACAAAGCCTGGAACTAGAGTCCAGGCTTTATTGATGATTTCATTCCCTGAGAGGTTTTTCCTCCAATTCTTCAAAGTGTTGGAGATGTTGAGCCTATCCCTATCAATGTGCCTAAAGACTGAAGCCACCCATTCCCACATGGTAGAGGTGAAAGGGCATAGGTTGAGAAGGTGATCCATCGTCTCCTCTTGTAAGCCACATAAATAAAATTTGGATGGGCCAGTGAAGCCTTTTTTCAGGAGATCATCCCAAGTTAAAATTTTCCTTTGATGAACTAGCCAAATGAATAACTTTTTTTTCATCCAATGGGGGCTTTGTCAAAGATTCTTCCATACCTGATCAGGGTTTTGGTAGTTAAACCCTGTTACTACCTGTTTATCTTCTTTGAGGTTGAAGTTTCCTTCGGTGTTCCTTCCCCATCTCAGTTGGTCAGGCATGGAGGAAACCAAAATCCTCCTATGTTCTAGCTCCTGAGCAAGAGAGTCTGCTTGGGCATTTAGAGGGCTCTCTTCATCGTGGCCTAGATCCTTCCAAATTCTCCATTTTCCATTATTCCTTACCTAGTCCCAGAATTCATTTACCATGCATAGACCTTTGTTATCGATATCATGCTTGAGAGTTGCTAATTCATCCTTATACATGTTGGGTTCCTGTTGCCAGTTATCCTCCCAAAACCGAGCTACATTCCCATCACGGATCTCTCAGAAACTATGTTGCTGAACAATACCTTTATTTTCCCAGGCAAGGTTCCAAATATGGGAGCCGTTAATATTCCCTGACATTCGAATGTGATCCTTCTCCTGCCAATTCTTGGCATATTTTTGTTTCCAAAGCTTGGCCCAGGGGGTTACTGATTCCTTGATCGACCTCCACCATAGTTTAGCTCTTGAAACTCTGCTCAGGGTTTCAGGGTCATGAATCCCCAAACCACCATGGCTCTTGAGTTTGCAGATCTTGTCCCAGGTCACTAGAGCCCATTTCTTTTTCTCTTATCCTCTGCCCCATAGAAAATCCCTTTGTATGCTCCTGATTTTTTGCTGAACTCCTTTAGGAGTAGGAAGAGTTGATAACATGACAATGGGAATTGTTTGCAAGACAGCCTCTGTGAGCACAAGTTGCCCTACCAAATTTAAAGACCTACATGTCCATTTTCTGATCTTGTCCTGAAGTTTATTTATTATTGGCTCCCATATTCCCTTGCTTAGAGGCTTATCTATGAGAGGTATGCCTAGATATTTGGAAGGTAACCGGTCCCTTTGAAACCCAGGAATCCTGGTGATGTTTCTTTGAATAGCAATGTCAGTGTTAAAGAAAAATACTTTTGATTTATTGAGACTTACCTTTGTCCCAGCTGCCATAGAAAAGTCATTTAAGATTTGTTTGATCGCTTTGGCTTCCCTGATTATGGGTATGCCCTGCAACATTGTGTCATCCAAAAATTGTTGATGAGTATTTGCCTCCATCCAAGGTGATTTTGATACCCTAGATTCTTCCTTCAGCATTTCCATTTTAATCGCTCTACCTAGCCCTTCCATCATTAGAACAAAGAGGAAAGGTGAGTGTGGATCCCCTTGTCTGAGACCTCTGGAGGGTGTGAAAGTTCTTGAAGGAGCGCCATTGAGCATGATGGAAAAACTGGTCATGGTAACTAGTGCCATAACCCATCTTATCCAATTTTGGTCAAATTCATATGCTCTTAGAACTACCCTTATATAAGACCAACTTAGCTTGTTGCAGGTTTTTTCTAGGTCCAACTGAATGATCATGCTAGCTTTTTTCTTTTCTTTTGAGAGAGTGTACCACCTCATGACCTTGGATGATGTTATTGAGGATTTGTCTTCCTTCCACATAGTCTGTTTTCTCCTATGAGATGAGAGTGGTAAGAGGGGCTTGAGTCTATTGGTGATCACCTTGGAAATAATTTTTTACACCACATTACATAAAGCTATGGGTTTGAATCCATCCGGAGTCATGGCTTTTTATTGTTTTGGGATTAAAGCTATGAAGGAAGCATTAAGAGCCTTCAGAACCTTTTTGGATCTTCTTGAGTCTTCCACCACCTCAAGGATATCCCGTTTGACTGTTTTCCAAAAGGCTTTGAAGAAGTCTACATTGAACCCATTCGGGCCTGGAGCTTTTCCATCAGGGAAATTTTAAGAACCCCCCCTAAATTTACATGTATAATAAATGGGCGAATCTCCATAGTATATAGGAAAAATGGAAGGCGATTTTATCAATAATATGATATGTATATATAATTTTTTGGCGAATCTCTCACGAGGCATGGCGAATATTTTACTCAATTATAAAATCTTGTGTTTATTGAATACACAAATGAAATCATTGCATTTCTTTAAAATATCTTTTGAAATCAAAATTACCGAAATTACATATCGATAATCTAGTGGGTGTAAGATAAAATTCACCTGTGCCATTCACAGAAAGCATGAGAAAAAACCTAATACTATATATAAAACCAAGAAAAATTCAAATTCATCACTTCTAGGGACCTCATAACCACCCTGCCAATACAAAAGTATGTTCCTGTTTGCAATTAGAAAAATTACCCAAATTACAATCTGTTTACTCCACTTCTAGGGACCTCGTAACCACCCTGTCAATACACAAGTATGTTCCCATTTGCAATTAGAAAAATTACCCAAATTACAATCTGTTTACTCCAACATATTTTGGAAAGTTATAGAAGGATGACTAGTGCAATCAATCCATTCCTTTTAGCCCTGGATTTGTTTCAGTTTAAAACAGAAGTATACAAATATACTTGTCCAATGTCTATGCTTTAACCATTCACCTTAAGATGTTTTTACAATATAATTTCCTAAGTCTATTTAATATCTTCATTATCATAAAAACCAACCTATATCCATCTTAACTCCACATCTACCACTCTTAGGGAGATGAAATCTTTTTATCCCTCTGAGCACTTGGTAGACCCAGAATTAAGATGGATCTAACATAGAATTTCCCCTTTAAATAGTCTATGCTCACATGAATACCATGGGTCAATACCATGGGTTATCATAAACCTGGAGCTTAAAAATTACTATTAGTAATTTATAAAAATTAATAAAATTAATAGTTGATTTTTATTTTATTTTTATTTTAACCAAGCTAAAAATGTTTAACATACATTAAATTACAACAACCATTTTTACTCTTGATCAGATCAAATATTGTTTCACTCTATGCTAGTTTTCATATCACGATATTTGATACCTCTCGGGGTTAGTAGATCTAGAGTAAAGATGGATCTATTCTGGTTTAATTCCCCATTTAAATAGGCTACATTCCAAGTGAATA
>APFE030661914.1:0-36848 GCA_000404065.3 Pinus taeda | reverse complement strand
CCTCTTTTATCATAAAAATGTGTAATACAACAAAATTGTTCGCAGATGGAGGAAGTAGGGGGTCTCACATACGAGCCAGCCTACCATGTTCATAAGGCTGTAACAAAGTGACATTCCCATTATGGCCACCACACCAGGGTTATGATCCACTGGATAGCCAAATTATCCTTGGAACAGGAGGTCTCATCACGAGTCGACCTGATCACTTTTGCTACATCCCAGTGAATGGCAGTGTGGTTATCTAGTTATCATGCCAGCACACTGATCTCTTCTGTAGAACAGCACTAGAACTCTCCATTTATAAATTGAGGATCCTGGCTCATATGGGTTAAAAAGCAACCCTGCCGAGGCTATGGACGCCTGCTGGCAGTAGAGACTCTGCTTATGGTATTGAAGTTATATGTTATCGTCAATTGTTACTATAATACCCTTTTCTTATTTTTTATTTTTATCAGAGAAGTTATTTCCTTAATTTTTATCCCTATTTTGAACCTTTATGCACGATAAATTGTTTTATGATCAATCACATCATTTTTCAGCTAGAATACAGTCAGCAAAGCATCTTTTTGGCATATTGTCGTTCTTTTTCTTTTTCACATAACTTATCATCAATCCAAAGTTTCCTATCTTTTATTCATAACTATCTTTACACACTCTGCTCTCATTATAACCATAACTCTCGTTATCCTTGATATGTGTACTTTGTTTTATTTACTGCAATATTGTTCATTCCCTTGCCTTGCTCTCAGCACAACACCTTTCATATGCTTTAGGGTCATGGAGTTCATTTTCCAATTGGAGGGGGGAATGTATGCTTATGGGATTGCATGTGATATGATTCCTGCACTCTGCCATAACTTGTTGATTTGATAAGTTTTTCTGATTGAAATTTTTGCATGCATCTTAATCTATTGCTATTTAAAACTAACACTATGGATTCAAGAACATTGTATGCAAAATAGTGATTTATTTACAGGAGACCAACAAGTATGGGGCAGAACTCTATTCGCAGCATGACCACACTATTGCCACTAACAGAAGAGGCTCGAGCAACTCGCAAACGTGAACAACTGTTCAGACATGATGTGCTTGCCTGGATTCCACCTTTTGCATCACTTTCAGCACCAACTCTGCCTACATCAGCTTCAACAAATGCCAGTCCATATCTGTCATTCCAAATTTTTCTTTTGGAAGTAAAACTTGAGGTAAAATAGCATAATTTTCTGATTTATTACAAATTTAGGAGAATTTCATGAAAATCCATTTTGAGCCTTATTTATCATCATTTATTCCACATCTTTACCACTTCCCATTTTTCAGCGGCATATTATCTTTCTATTTAGGGGAGTGTTGCTTTCATTCATTTCTTTCTTATAACTATGTTCTTCATATTCTTTATCATCCATTGCTATCTTTATTCATTCTCAACACCTCCCTTATTCCATGTTGTTTTACACCAAGCATATAATTCAACATATGGTGGCAACCACCTCAATTTGTTTTCTAGCATCGCATGAGGCCATGCTAATTTTTCAGAGAGGGGGAGGAATTGCTACGCATGATGGATGTTTTTTTTTGCTTTCTTTTTCATTTAAGGCATACAATTTCAGTGCAGAAATTGATTTCCATAATATTTTTAAAACTATGAACTCACTTTTTTGTGATTTCTGGAAAACACAGAGGTATCATTAAAATACACAAACCCAGATCATTTCAAGTTAAATTGGTTCATTAAATTTCGGAAATCATGCACTCTCACCTACAACCATTTTTTTTTATATCTCATGATCCGTGCATCAAAACAATCTGATTTTTGGATCATAGAGGCATTCATATATTACAAATCTACTTGCAACATTTCAACAAACTCTGGTTTGTAGTTTTTGGGAAAATGGTTAATGAAGGTTGCTGTTATTTATATCATATTTTGCTGCAACTTAATTGTTATGTCTTCATCAAGATTGCTAAAATTGAATATTCATTAATTGAGGAAAAATTCATTTGTTCTATCCATTTTATGAGTTGAGATGAACAAATTTTATTGCTTGGTTAACACATGGGTTTTGTCTTTGGGTTGCATCAGGACATGCAACATATTCAGTTTTTGTTGCATGAGGACATGCAATATATTCGGTGTGGGGGTGTGTTGGGCCATGAATACGACCACTTTGTAACACTTATTTCATCCACTTTTACTCTTCTCTATTATATCATTTGTTATAATTTCTCATTTAAATCCATTTTATAAATGATTTATGCTCTTATGGATGAATATTATTTATCTTCCTTTATTTCTAATAAATTGATAATTATGAATTATTTTATCCATTATAGTTTTAATAAATTGGTTATAACATTATTCACCATTTTTAGCCTTCAAGGTAATTTCCAGATTGAAGATTTGATCATTAAAAGTGTCAACTCGGAAATTCGCTGGAATTAGGAGTGACAATTTTGCGGTTGAGATTCTAAGCAAATGAAGACGAATCTGGAAAATCGAGAACATGGGTTTTGTCCAGAATGGACCCAATTTACTTTACTACGAAATGGTTTGCCCAAATTTGGCTTGTACTGAGAGAAACGCAGGGTTCTTTGAGCATGTTTTTCTCAGATTTGCTGTTGCGGCCGTCCTCCAAATCTCAGCTGCAAAGCCAAATTCGTCTTGCTCTTGTTTTGAGATGGATGGAAATATATCTTCTTATTGATCAATTGGTTGGAAACAATCCAATTTTGTAATAATGATCATATTGTAATTATCACAGTTGTAACCACTCTCTGCTCTCTTTGTATTTAAATCAGAACAGAGATCAGAGAGGGGGATGACTTTGGGGACGATTAATTTAGAGAGAGATGATGAATATAGAGATGGAGAATTGAGGATTCAGACTTAGAGATTCAAGAATGATGATGGATTATTCATGATAGGATAGGAAGAAGAAGGGATTGTTGCATGTTGTAATTCTCAAGCTTTGTTGTTGTAATGATTTCACAATTTGATGATTAATATATGATTTGGGAGTTGCTACTCATTCACCTGATCTGAAGTAGCCCAGCAGCATTCGCTGGTGGCTAAGGGCCCAGCCTCTAGTGGAGTATGCTGCTGTTGTATTATATCTTTCTAATTTCCGTCGTGTGATGGTTTGATTTAGTTCCTATTTCTTTGAATCGTATCGCCTTACAGTTTCATGTTTTTGCAGCGAGCTGTTATAATATTTTATGAAATTGTTTTATTGCACAAGTTGAGATTGAATCGTGTGGCTGTTCTTTTCCATCATAACAGAGATTATTATCCTTCTCAACGTATATTGTTATGCTACTCATTTCAAATATAAAGCTTCGCTGTTCTATTTCAATTATGGTTTCATTCCATTTGTTGTTCCGTTTGATTGATATTCATTACAGATTGTTATTCAATAGGATTGGTTATTCGATTCCTTTAATTCCAGTTTGCTGCCCATTTACTTTGCTGTTCATTTCTGTTGATTAATTGCAAGAGTTTGCTTTTAAAGAGTTTTCCTACTTTACTTTCAATAATAGCTTCAGTTCAATTTCAATTTCCTTGTAATTGCTTTAAAGCAGGACTGTCAACTGTAGAGAACATTGGTTATTGCTTCCTCGTTCCCAAATTGATTGTCTTGTTCCAGTTTGATTTTAATTGCATCAATTTCTAGAGGAATGAGCTATTGCTACTCTATCCTCGATTGATGGTTGTTTGAGTGAATGATTTAGTTTAGAACATTTCAGTTTCTTGTTGTTCCAATTAGATGTTGTTTCCAGCTTTCATTTACTTTTGGATTTTAAGCACTATACTGCAAAACATTACTCTTGAGTAAATAGCCGCCTCAAACTGAGTACACTCTTGAAATAAAAATTCGTCCCTGGGTTGACAATTAATGTGAGGTAATTAGGAGTTACAAAGACACCTTTTTATCGCTCCACACCATCAACAACATTGCTACCTTGCATCTTGTATAGAGTTCCAATCCGAACTCCCCGCATCAATACCGAAGCTCCCCTAACCATCTTGCAGCTATCCTTCTCGAACACTGTTTTTACACTTGCATCATCCAACTTTCTTACAAAAATCATATTTATGTCCAATGCAAGAATATGCAGAACACCAAGAAGTTTTCTAACCCTTCCACCTTGCAACTTCAACTTTACTTTTCTGTGACTAACGATTCTAGCCTTCCTATTATCCCCTAAGAATACATCACCACCATCGTATTTCTCATACTCGCAGAACCACTCTTTATGGGGAGTGAAGTGAAAGGATGCACCTGAGTCAATCAAACATGCCTCATGAGCTAATGTGTACTTGAAGAAGCCAAGTACACATCCCCACCTTCATCTGAGGTGGTTTTCACCTCTATAGAAGGAGCATCATTAGATCCATTTCCTTTATCAAGAGCTTTAGATTTACAATCCCTTTTGTAGTGCCCTTCCTTTTCGCATTTCCAACACACCACCTTTACAGGTTTTCCTGGAGATTTAGATATCCCACTCGATGACTTATTTTTGTTTCTGTTCTGGGACTATCCTCATACAGGCAAGGCATCACCATTCTGGCTCTCCATATTTTTCCATCTCATCTCCTTCATCAATAAGGATGAGATTATTTCATCAAACTGCAAGGCAATTGTATTGCTACCTATTGCAATAACTAGACTATCCCACGAATCTGGTAGAGAACACAACAAACTGATGCACTTATCTTCATCTGAAATTTTTATATCAACAGATAATAACTGACTTACCACAATATTAAATTTGTTCAGATGTTTTGTCACTGAGTCTCCATATTTCACCCTCAAGTTATATAGTTTTTTCTGTAGGAATAGTTTATTCACCAAAGAATTAGATTGGTACAAAGTCCCTAAATTGTCCCACAAAGCCTTCATCGTAGCTTCCCCTGATACATTTAGCAATACTGAATCTGAGACACAAAATTGTATTGTGCTCTTAGCCTTCCAATCCAACTTCTTCCATTCTTCATTGGATAGTCCCGTTCGTTTAGTACCTAGATATACAACGACCCACTAATCTTTATCGACCAATAGATCCTCCATCTTGAGTTTCCATAACTCAAAACTTTGACCATTAAATTTCTCGATCTCTATATTTCCACTGCTTGCCATCCTCTTTCACCCAGAATCGATCTCGCGGATCTCCCATTGAACAGGGTCTACCACAAGCTCGAGTGAAACCCCTCAACAACAAAGGCGTCCCCTTGAAGCTAAAACAACTCTGATACCAAATGTAGGTTTTAACCCCGTACAGAAATTACTTGTATACGAATTCTAAAACACAAAAAATAAACAATGTGAGAGCATAACAAACAAATATACACAGAGATTTTCTCCTGGATCCCAAAACTAGGACTACCAGATTGATTTTTCAGTATGTTCCTTTCAATGTTACAATACATATTTATACATGTTGAAGCATCCAATACCATGGAACGAAAATCATCGTGTCCAAAACATGTGCGAAAATCATGCACAAAACCATAGGTAGGTCTTCCCAACTTAATATAGGGTCCAAAAACAAAATTTTATGGTGTGCTTCCCCGAACCCCATAGAGTGGGGTTACCTGCACCCGTCAAACGCCCTCTGACCCCCCCCCCCTGCTACGCAATCGGCGCAATGAAGGGGGGGATCCACCCCCCTTCTAACCCCACGGTTAACTATGTGGGCTAGTCATGGAAAGAATATAACACAACCCAACACATTTCTAGTCATTTGATTGCTCAAAATGGAGTGGAGGGAAAGAGAGCATGAAGCCAATGATTTGGAAGCTTTGGCAGATCCAACCACCATGCAGACTCTTAGAACTTGTGGCCTCCTGAAATACTGGCTCCTTCCCTGGGATGAAGGCTCAAGTAGATCTGATGAAATGGATGGTAAGAACTTGGAATGTCGAGGAATAGTGTTTTGTGATCGTTGATCATTGCGTTACCATTAACGCTGATGATATCTATTTCTTGACTGGGTTGTCTCATCGGGGAGCCGACATTTTATTATTCAGATAGAGGGCGGGATGAGATACTACTGATGGGTATCTATGGCACTTTTGCAGGGGTACACCACCCAAAGATGAGAGAATTGATATTCAGACCATCGAGCTCTGAGGACCATTACTTTCATTGTTTGCAAATTATGTGGCAACGCTACCCTTCATTTAGCCACACAAGCATAGATGCAAATGACCATGGAACGTTGGGAATCCATGGTGTACAACTGGTGTGAGGCAGTGGTGGTGAACATGAAGGGCCAGTTTACTAGATGGAAGAATGGAAAAATGAAGAATTTTTTTGTTATGGTGCCATTCTTGTTGCTTTTTCCCTACAGAGGATTCCTATTCTCTAGCCACAATAGATTCTATCCGATAAGGGGGGCCCTAGGGGTCCATGCATGATGAGGTGGGTTGCGCTGATGGCATGCCGTGGAGGTGATGGACCGGTAGTGAGGTATACTCCAGAGTTTTTTTATTGGTTAGGCCAGTATATTGTTCTGATTGAGGAATTTTCATATGTTGGGATGGATTACAGAGCTGATCCTGGTATCCCACTTCCAACTAGAACTCAGTGGGGCAATCTAGGTGAGACTTTCACATTTTGACATATTTCAAAATTTTTAAAATTTTATGTGTTTTTTGTCTTCAAAGGCTAATTATCCAAAATGCATGTGCAGACGTGGGCCCAACCCGACTAGCAGGTTTGAGACGATTTGATAGACCACGCGAGCAGCCTATAGAAGCTAACCTAGAGATAGAGGATATCTTGACAAAGCTAGAACACAAATTTGAGAGGTTGAATTCGAATATCCGAGAGACTGGGACAAATGGCATTCCTCGTGCCTATCAGAGACATGTAGTTGTGGTTCCAGGGCCACTCAGACATTTGTTGCATCGAGTTTCTCTTGCTATCGTTTGTTATCATGAGCATCATCATGCTTAGTTGTTCTAGTTTCTAGGACCACATTTTGAGTTTTGGTGTCATCATATTCGGAAAATAAAAGGCCACGAGGCCTTATATCCTTGAATGACATATTTTGTTGACACACACTTTAATACAAACTCTATTTTAGTGGATAGCTACTACTTTTTCCTATTGTTTATCTTGATCAAATGTATGAACGAATATTGTTTTTAATTTACAATGTTGCAAATGTATATTTAACACATGATTCACCAATGCATATGTTAATGTGTTTAAATATCTTGGAATGTGTTCATATTCGATATAATCAAATTGCCTTTCCAAAAGATGAAATTGTAAAAATAATCTTAACATTGTTTGACTCCTTATTGTATAGAACTCGTTTAAATGTAATACCACGAGTTGTGAATGTAACCTAACGATCAAATGTCGGATACCAAATGTGATGGAATAATTTAATAGCTCAATGAATGCGCTATATTATGCTATGTTGTTTGTTTGACCGAGACATATTCCATGAATAAAGACTAGATCATCCCTAAATGAATAGATAACCCAGGCTGCGGAAGATAAATTTTGATTACTACGACTAGCGCCATCAGCAAATCCAATGTAAGTTTGCGCGAACGTCGACATCTGCAAATCAAGTGTAAAAATGAGATAAGTAGAAGTAGTAGAAAATGTGAAAATCATTAAAACTATCACACATTCCTAACAAAGTGTTGTAGCGGCTACAACCACCCTCCAAAGTTTTTCCTTAGCCCATTTTGGAGCCTCCCTACCAACCTTACACAGCACTTTGTCTTGCTTCGTCAAGTACTCAATCTTTAAGTGTTTTCCTAGCACAAAGGAAGCCTAGCGATTACAGTTGATCCATCCCCCTCATAGGTTTCTCACCCAGACTTGGTCCAGCTACACGCTGAGCAGCTTCCCCTTGAAAATTGGGCATTTCTGGAGGGAAACTAGCCTTCCCTATAGAAATTGCACAATCCTCTCTGATAGCATGTTGGGCTCCAAGATTGCGCAATCCTACTAGCCAACCCTCCCAACAGGATTTGTGCAAATTTTCCTAGTAGCAGGTTGTTCAGCCAAGGATTTGTGCAAATCTAGGCAGTAATCATCTACTTTGCCTAGAAATTGCGCAAATCTACTGGGCAGCCATCCCAGCTGCCAGCCAGATATGCACATTTTTCTCCAACAATCAAGCAGTCTCTTGCATGTGCAGCTGAGTTGACTGGTTCCCTCTGGGACTGAGAAAAATAGTCTTGCATGCTGGGTTGCTTCTCCCAAGGAAAGATGCAAATACATCCCTTGTTTCAGGGATCTATGTTTAGCAGTTGGAGGTTACATACAAGGAGAAATTTTGAAACCTCCTACCAAGTGTCGCTTCCCCTAGATTCGTGGCATGCACGTCACAACCTCGATGTTATCAAAAATCATCAACTAGATGTTGCAGAGCTCATTCCTTACATCAACCTTGTAGCTCTAACATCCCACATCACATCTAGGAGCAGTCGGCACATTCAGCTCAACTTTGTTGGGGTAAGCCAACTTCCCATGCCTTGTGTTGCATTTTTGTGTTTTTGCCTGTGGAAGTACTATTTTCTTGATTTATTTGAATGCTTGTTGTTGTTTACATATATATTAGTGTGTCCTAGCTCTGTTTGAGTTTTCGTTGCTATCTCACTACTGTCGCATGCATGAAATTGTTTTGCACGGACGTTCACCCAACTAGCGAATTTCCTCACCCACATGCATGTTGATCTATTTTATGAATATTTCATTCATGTTTTGCATACAATGTTAATCACTTCTACTATCACTTAGTGTCGCCATGCATTCACTGAGTTACTTGCTTTCAGTTGCCAGTCGGCGAGTAGGGCCAACCTTGGCCTAGACTCTACCTTCACCAAGGATGCATTGCGCCATATGGGGAAGGAAGGTTCACCTTTCTCTCCAGATTTAGGCATTCCTACCCAACATTTTCCTCCATGACTATTTTGTGCATTTCTAGAGGACAGTGGCTACTTGGTCCAAGAAATTGTGTAAATCTGTCCATAGGCCAGCAGTGCTTCCTAGATGGAATTGCGCATTGCGCAATCCCAATAGTCAGCAGCCAAATTGGACTGTGCATTGCGTGGTTCCTGTTAGCACTCCAGGAAGCTCCCCTAGGTTGTAGCTCGGAGATGCCTGGAAACATATAAATCTTCAATATCGTTCTCTAAACTATTGGAATGGATTTGGGTTTGGATTAAGTCAGATGACTATTTCAACTCTATTTTCACTCAAAACATGCATGAACACCCTCAACTTGACAAGGCTTTCAACCACTAATGCTCAATAGTTTATAGATCCAATGAATAGATGGAGAATCCTGAATGTACTGACAGATACATACATAAACACATATGAATGGCTAGCTACAGAAAGTAAATGAAGCTTACAAATCTAATTTATCAACGCAGAGATAAGATGATAGTTATTTGGCATTGGACAGAGAATAAAACATGAATAGCCCATTCAAGTGCAAGCTTAGAACAGAGGGAAATACGACGATTGAACATATAACAGCAAAAGAAGCTTGTATTACTGGAATGAAGATGAGATGCTGAGAGGAGCAGAGCCTCCACAGTCTCCAAAAGTTGAACCTCCTATTACTTCAAACTTTTAGCCATTTATAGGATTTTTACAATGCTCTCGAACCCTCTAAGGCTTGATATGTATTAATATATTCCCTCTGTCCTTTTTAATTACTTAATGCCATAACTCATCATACATGAGCTCAGAGGTCTCTTTTTCTAACAACATAGTAACCAAATTCTTGTAAATTCATTGCGCTGTCAGGTGGCTCGCTTGTGCTAGCGATGCTCCAAGATCACTTCTGTTGGTTCAACTGCATTGTGCTGTGGCTTTTCCCCTTCTAGCCATCTGTCTCCTGGCCTCTATTCGCTCGAATCCCTCTTCTAGCATTAAATAATCATTGCATAATTCCTTAAGGGGAGGTGGCCACCTATTCTGCCACGGATGAGTGCATCAGGCCTTTGAAATCCCTAAAATGAATGAGTGCATCGGGCCTTTTAAATCCTTGAAATGGCCTCTTTCTATTAACACAGAGAAATGCATTCAAACTGGGAAAATCTACCACAAACACTGTTCATCCATACTTCAAAAGTCCTTAAACCTGGTCTATTCTCCTATCGGGTCTATCCTCAATTGTTGTTGCAAGTCGCTTCGCCCTTGTCCCAAGGCTTCCCTTTGTATTTTGGAAATACGTTTAAATCATTAAAAATAACGTAAAAATGGCTTCCTCTAGACTTGAAACAATATCCATTTTCATTCCCAAACCTCTTCGGGTTTGGGTTTTATCACATCACACACACACACACACACACACACACACACACACACACATATATAGATATATATCCCACTCCTCTGTGAAGCCTTGTTGTGATATCGCGATGCGATTAATCGCAATCACATATCCCAATAACCCTGGGCTGTTTCGTGAGCACTCTGTTGTGTTGGTTGATTGCGATTCTGCCAATCAGATCTGGACCGTTGATCTGCTAGATCTGACGGCTACTGTGAATTCATTGTTCAAGCCACCGCTGCGTTGTTTTTCAACATTTTCTCTATGTTTTGGTTTCCCGATAATGTTTTTCCACCTTTTGGAGGGTTTTTCTTAGGTGACAATTTTGAATGTTTAGAAGATTTTGAAGACTTAGAGGGTTTTCTAGGATCTGTTTGGATCAACACCTCAAGGCTAATAGGACCATCGGAGCTAAAATAGGGGAAATTTCCACTAAAAATAGTAGCACTGCACCTTAGGGGCTAACACTAGCTCCTTTTGGGGATGAAAGCCTCCCTATGAGGTTTCAAGAACTGCAGACTACTGCCTTTCCAATAACAACCAAAACAAACTTATCTCCTAGTGTTCCATTGGGCATGGAGTTTATTTGCATTAAAAAAAACTGAAAAACATATTACAATATTAAGGCTTTAAAGCCTCATATGAAGTAAAGCTTCAAAAACAACCCATTGACTGCACCATCAAAAACACCTTCACCCTCCAAATTATGCAGAATGAAAGTATTGTTCATCTGAACTTGAGCAATGACAAACTTGATGTGTACTGGCTTCAAGGGCAGAGATTTTAGCTGTTGTCTTCCTGCAAACCTCTGGCATTTGTCACAAGACTTCACAAAAGAAGACACATCAGAGAATAGAGTAGGCCAATAATACCCAGCTCTTAGGATCTTATGGGCCGTGGTTTTCCAATAATGATGCCCTCCATAGATGCTAGAATGGAACTGGTGCATGACTTCCACAGATTGTCCTTTGTCTAGACATCTCAAGAGGATCCCTGATAGGTCTTTCCAATAGAGCAGGTTTTCATTAATGCAGAATTTGGCTGATCTAAGCTTAATGGCCCAGGCTTGACTTGAGCTAAGCCTTGGAGGGACTTCTAGCTTCTACAAAAAATGAACTACACTAGAATACCATTCACAAGTGGCTAGATTTTCAGCTAAAGACTGATTCTGCTCTTGCTCTTTTGTTGCTTCCTCTGTTCGCTCACCAACTGAATTTGAACCCATGTAATTGATGTCTAGCAAACTGCAATTTTCCTCGGCCATAAGCTTAGCCAAGCCCTAGCCTTTGATAAGCTTGGTGGGCTTCACCTCTATGTTGAACTCTATGAATTTTGCAATCCATTTAGCTCTCTTTCCATTAATATCCGGCTGAGTTAGGACGTCTTTTACTAAGGCTGAAGGTACATACGCAACCACTTTGGAATGAAGAATATAAATTTTGAATGCCTTTAAAGATTTTATGAGAGCATAAGCTTGTTTTTCAATAAGGCCATACCTTAGTTCAGCATCCCTCAGAGTTTTTCTGAAAAAAGGCCACAGGGTGTTCTACGCCTTCATCGTTTTTCTGCAATAAAACTACTACAAGTGTATCATAAGAGGCAAAAGAGAATATATAAAACTCCCTGGTATAATTTGGGCTGATTAGAGTGGGAGATTCCATGATAACTTGTTTGATGGCTTCAAAGGAGCTTCTTGCACCATCTGTCCATTTTATTTCTGATCCTTTCTTTAGCATGGAAGTGATGTGCTTCACTAGCTCTACGAAGTTTGGAATAAACCTACTGACAAAGTTAATCTTACCCAGGAAAGATTGAATGTCCCTTTTTGACCTTGGGATGGACAATGTCTAAATTGCTTGAACTCTTACTAGATCGATCTTCACACCTTCAGCAGAAACAATATGTCCCAACAATTTGCCTTCTTCTAGAGAAAACTATGACTTCTTTGGGTTTATAGAAATTCCAAAACATCTACACTTTAGAAACGCCTTCTTCAAATGCTGCAAATGGTCTTTGTGACTACTGGAAAAGGTTATTATGTCGTCAAGGCAAATAAGGAAAAACTTGTCCTTCTCTCCCACAAAGGCTATGCCCATGGCCCTCTGAAAAGTAGCCCCAACATTCATCAGTCCAAAAGGCATCTTGGAGTACATGAAAGTGCCCCAAGGAGTAGTGAAGGTAGTCTTTTCCTGATCTTCTGGATGTACGCAATCTAATTGTAACCTGAAAATCCATCTAAGAAAGACATGACTCTAGCCCCTGAAACATTCTGCAGCAAGTGTTCCATCTTGGGCGGGGGGTAGTTGTCTTTTTTAGAGCATTTGTTCAGATTCCTGAAGTCAACACAAAGCCTGATTTCTCCATTCTTCTTTCTTACTATGACAAGGTTAGCTATCTTCTTTGAATACCTTAGGGGAACTATGATCTTGGCATCTAGCAGCTTCTTGATTTCCTTTTCAATCAAAGGCAATAGGAGAGGGCTGATAGGTCTTAATTTCTGCTTAAAAGGGATGGTGTTCTTCTCCAGTGGAATTTTATGTTGAATGATGTTGGTGTCATAGGTCTTAAGCTCATTGTACTCCCAAGCAAAAATATCAACAAATTGTTTCATCAAGGTGCAATACTCAGAACTTTGGGTAGAAGATAAGTGAGTGGACAAATTTATGTACTTTGGATGGGTTGAACTCCCTACATTATGTTTATAGACAACATAATCATTTTATTTTTTGACAGGCTTATAAGGTACACCATTATGATCAAACAACTTCTCTAGGGGCACCAATCCTTTGGGTATATGGTTAGTAGGTAGCTGAACAATGGTATCCTACCCAATCTTGTCCTTTAGCTTGGACTGGTTGCATTCTTCAATGGTTTCGTTTTCTTGGTCGATGTGCATTTAAAAAAATTCATCAACGACTTGTAAAAACCTATTAATTTTACCATCATCTTCAAAAACTTTCCATTATTTAATATTATCAGGAAGAGATGGTCTATATTTCACCTGAACTTCATAAGTCAATTTAGGAGGTAGAGGAGGAATAAACGTGCTAGCAGACACAACAAGGGAATCAGCAAGCTGGTTCTTCATTCTCGAGATGTAAGAAATGTTGAAAATATTAAAAGATACCTTAAGCTTCCATACCTCATCTTTGTATGCTTTCAGCCTTGGATGCTTTGCTTGGAAAGTTTTGCTGACCTGCTGAATGATAAGGTCTGCATCTCCAAACACCTTCAGACCTTTGATGCCCATTTCTTTAGTAGTGTTTAAGCCCAATATCAAAGCTTCGTACTCTGCTATGTTATTTGTGACCTGAAAAGTTAACTTGAAAGATAAATGAATGCATTCTTGTGTGGGGGACACAAGGACTACACCTGCCCCTGCAGCTTCCTTAGAGTAAGCTCCATCAAAGAACATGTCCCAAATTATGGGCCTTCTTCCTCTGTGATCTGGTAAAATGGTTTCTTAAGCTGCGTGGAGGCCAACTAGGATTCTTCAATCTGAAGAATACAAGCTCCAAAATCAGTGTTGACAACATAGATGGGATGATTAGTGGAATTCCTTTCATCACTGATGATATAAGCCAACTGAGCTTCTCTGTATAATCTCCTACTCTCACCTCCAAAAACTGGGACAGTAGCATAGGATAGATCATTTTGCAATGTTCCATCTAATCTCTTGATCCAACCTACGGAGAGAAACATGCCAATCTTGGGGGGTACATCTGCTACCACAATATACATCATCTTGCTCTTCATGGGTAGCTGAGACAAGGTGATGGCTAGGTCTTTGATTAATCCTAAACATTTCACTTTTCTATAGTCAAAAGAAAATAGGTCATGATAAGACTTGGTAATGTCAAAACCCAACTCATCCATGACAGCCTTGGGCATTAGATTATGGTTGGCTCCTATGTCCAGAAGGCAGTTGTGAAGGATTTTGTCATGAATAGTCAAAGAGACATAGAATGATGGGGAGCTATCATCACAATTTTCAATCATTGGGTTGAGAACAACAACTGGTTTGTCGTCTTACATATTTACATAGTTAGTGGAGGCTTGGATGGCTTTAGGCTCAAAAGCCTCAAGGATAGATCTCTTGAAGGACTCATTATTCACTAGTTCAATCAAAGGTATAAGTATGCTTAGCTTCTAAATTTCTGATTCAAAACTGAAAGGAGAAGGAGACTTGTCAAGGCCTCTTACCTCGTGAGCTGGAGCTTTGAGGATGATGGGATCAACTGCTGGCCATTTCTGCTTTTTAGCTTGCTGTATTGCATGGAGAACAACTCTCTAAATTGGCTAGAATTGGATGATCGATCTGTGGTTAGGCCGGAAGGCATACTGCATGATGTCATGGTCTCAGTTGATTCCCGGGAATACCCAATTGATTTTCTGTTAATAAACCCTAAAACCCGGCTAGATGGACATCCATTGATCTTAGGAAGACCTTGGCTCGCTACCGCTGATGCCTATATCGGCTGTCGGCAAGGGAACATGATCATAACTAAGGGGGCAGATATCAAGAATTTAGTACTATATCCCACTTCAACTTTGCTAAAATTGGTTGATCGATCTGTGGTTAGGCCGGAAGGCATACTGCATGATGTCATGGTCTCAGTTGATTCCTGGGAATACCCAACTGATTTTCTGTTAATAAACCCTAAAACCCGGCTAGATGGACATCCATTGATCTTAGGAAGACCTTGGCTCGCTACCGCTGATGCCTATATCGGCTGTCGGCAAGGGAACATGATCATAACTAAGGGGGCATATATCAAGAATTTAGTACTATATCCCCCAGCGCAGCCAAGCATCGCAATAGTTAAAACTAATAGGCACCCTGTATCATATCTTATTGACAACATCAGATCTCCATTAACTATACAAGAAGCGCTAGAGTTCAAAGATCAAACAGAAGATGATGCCATCAGCAACTTTATTAGTCAAACTGAACTCACATCTCGTACCCAGTGTCATATGATAAAAGCAGCATTCGATAACGAAGTAGAGGAGGAACCGCTGAAAGATGTGCATGACCACACAATCCCTGTCACTTCAGTTGCACATAGTAAAATTGTGGAAGTCGAACCTGGGAAGACCTTAAACATTAACGCCGACCTTACACCGGAACAAGAAACAAAACTCATCCATATTTTAACAAAATATAAAGACGCATTTGCATGGGATTACCCTGATATGAAAGGAATTGATCCTCAATTGTGTACACACCACATCTACATAGAAAATGATGCAAAACCTGTTAGACAGCCTCAGAGAAGACTAAATCCTCATCTAAAAGAAGTAGTAAAAGCTGAGCTCCAAAAACTTTTTGATGTTAATTTCATCTACCCTATCTCTGATAGTAAATGGGTCTCCCCGCTTGTGGTGGTACCGAAAAAGAATCGGAAAGGGAGAATTTGCGTGGACTACAGAGGACTAAATAAGGCATCGCAGAAAGATCACTTTCCTCTCCCATTCATCGATCAAGTATTGGACACTTTGGTAGGGAAGAAATTCTTTTCTTTTCTCGACGGCTTCAGTGGGTATAACCAAATACAGATTGCCCCTGAAGATCAGGACAAAACTACTTTTCCTTGTCCTTGGGGAACATTCGCCTACCGATTTTTACCTTTTGGTTTATGTAATGCCCCTGCCACATTCCAAAGGGCCATCCTTAGCATATTTTCAGATCTAATAAATGAAGGACTGGAAGTATATATGGATGATTTTACTCCATACGGAGAGGAGTTTGATCCAGCATTGGAAACACTAGAAAAAGTCCTACAACATTGCATAGCTACCAGGCTTTGTTTAAGCCATGAAAAATGCTACATGATGATGACAGAAGGACTTATTTTAGGACACTATATTTCAGCAGCTGGCATTCAGGTAGACCCAGCCAAAATCCAAATACTTTTTCTCATTCCTACTCCTACTACTCAAACAGAGATACGCAGCTTTCTTGGATTCTCTGGTTATTACATAATATTTATAGAACATTATTCACATATTGCTGCACCATTGTATGCACTAACTGGTTATATTGATTTCCTTTGGACAGAAAAATGTGAACGTGCTTTCAATGAAATGAAAAAGCTCGTATCTATAGCCCGAGTCCTTCGGGGACCAAACTGGGATTTTCCATTCCAGATATCATCTGATGCCTTCGATACAGCCATTGGAGCGGTCCTTGGCCAGGAGGAGGATAGAAAACCATATGCAATTTATTACATTATCAAAAATCTATTCCCTGCTGAATTAAATTATACTGTCACTGAAAAGGAATTTCTAGCTGTTATACATGCTATCAATAAATTTAGACATTACATCACTGAATATCCCGCTATCTTGTACACAGATCATTCTGGTATAAAATATTTAGCAAATAAGCCTGTCACAAATGGCAGAATAACCAGATGGCTGATTTTGTTGCAGGATTTTGACATTACAATCAAGGATCGACCCGACAAAGAAAACCCGGTAGCTGATTTCCTCTCAAGAATGCCAAAGCCAGTCGATGCAGCAGCAGTTGAAGATCAGTTTTCGGATGAGCATCTCTTTGCTATTGTTGTTCAAACACCCTAGTATGCTGATTACCTAGAAGTAGGTAAGTTACCAAAGCATCTAACCCCTAATGAACGGAAACAGATTGTCCAGCGAAGTACCATATTTTCCTGGATTGGGGGCTATTTGTTTCACACAAGGGCAGACATGCAAATCAGGAGATGCGTTCGACAAGATGAAATTTTTGATATATTGAAAGCATGCCATGACTAACCATGTGGTGGACATTTTGCTGATCGCAGGACTGCACATAAAGTATTACATACAGGGTATTATTGGCCCATAATTTTTAAAGATGCAAAGAAATTTGTCCAAGCATGTGATAGTTTCCAGAGAGCGGGACGCCCTAGTCACTCGGATGAGATGCCTTTGAAACCACAGTTAGTCATTGAACCATTTGAGAAATGGGCCCTTGATTTCATGGGACCAATCAAACCACCATCAAACCAGAAAACATACATTTTAGTGGTAACAGAATATGTCACCAAGTGGGTTGAAGCAGAAGCCTTGCCGAGAGCTACAGAAGAATCCGTTATACAGTTCCTGCTCCATATATTTGTGCGTTGTGGCCTCCCTAGAGAGATAATCACAGATGGAGGGCCACAGTTTGCTGGGAACATAATAGCGGCAACACTCAATAATTATCATGTTCAGCATAAAATGACCACACCATATCACCCACAGGCAAATGGGCAAGTGGAAAGCAGCAACAAGATAATAGAAACGATTCTAACAAAAACAGTTGCATCACATAGACGTGATTGGGTTTCCAGACTATCAGAAGCACTGTGGGCTTATAGAACAACATGGAGAAGAACCACTGGCCACTCTCCTTACCAGCTAATGTTCGGAAAGCAACCCATCTTTCCTATAGAATTTGAAATCCAGACATTACGAACATCACAAGAAGTTGGGTTAGACTTAACCGAGGCACAAACTAATTGATTGCAACAGATTAATGAGCTGGATGAAATTAGGCTCTCTGCACTTCAACACACTGCCCTGATATAGTAGCAGAGAGCTAAATGGCATGATGCCCTCATCAAAAATAGAGTCTTCCATGAAGGAGACTGGGCCCTTTTATATGACTCTAGATTTCAGGACTTCCCCGAGAAACTCCAGACTCGCTGGCTGGGACCATATGAAATTCGGAAAGTACATGACAATGGTACCCTCACACTGATTACTATTGATGGTTCTAGGTATACCTTGAAGGCAAATGGCCATCGAGTCCGTCTTTATCACAAACCACTTACTCAGGAGTCCTTCTGTCAACAACTACGCCAAGATTCAGATATGGAGATCTTACGGGAGGAAGACAAGTCTCCTCCACCTGTAACTCAGTAAGAAGTTTAATTTTCTTTACAATTTGTATATAACTGCTTGAATTATTTTTGCACATATTTTTACGACATGTTTTGATTTTGCTGTTCCTTTTCCAAAAGGAACAACACTTGTGATTTTTGCTATTCCTTTTCCAAAAGGAACAACACTTGTGATTTTTCCTATTCCTTTTCCAAAAGGAACAACACTTGTGATTTTTGTTGTTCCTTTTCCAAAAGGAACAACACTTGTGATTTTTGTTGTTCCTTTTCAAAAAGGAACAACACTTGCAATTTTTGCTGTTCTTTTTTCAAAAAGAACAACACGTGTGTTTTTGCTGTCTCCGAAGGAACATCATTGTTTGATTTCTGTCGATCTTTTTCTAAAGGAACGACACTTGTTTGATTTTACTGTTCCCTTTCAAAAAAGGAACAGAACCATTGATTTCCACTATTCCTTTCCCCAAACGAACAGCTGTTGTTGTGCCCTTCCTTGAAAAAAGCACTACTCATATGATTTATAACAACTTGTTCCTTCTTAAGGATGCTTAGTACGAATGTTCTTTCGAGTCTTTTGGAATACAACTATCCACTTATTTGATGAAAAAAAAACACAGTATACGAAAATCATTAAATCATAAATCGCTATCTTTATAAGTAACTGCCCTGAATTAGCGAAAGGGCGTAGGGAAAAGATATGCTTATTTATCATCTTTTGTTGCCAATGTTCTACTAACTCTGTTCTGATTGGTTATCTTTATCATGCTGATCCTTTTTTACCCACTTTGATTATCGTTCGGCAATAAGATCAAAGGGTCTATACCTTCCTATTGGGATATTAAGAATTCTTCCACCATTCCTACTCTTAAGGAGTGTTGAACCACCCTTTGTGTATGAACAGGAAAGGCTCTCTATTAAAAGCAAGAAAAAAGAAGGGTTTCTAAAAATTGTCAAATTGCAGGATAGGGAGTCTCATTACGAGCTGGCCTACCATGATCATCAGGATGGAAGCAAAGTGGCATTCCCACTAGGGCCACCACACCTGGGAAATGGTCCAAAAGGTATATCAGAATAAATAACCCTTGGAACAGGAGGTCTCACCACGAGCTTCCTCGTGAATGGAACTATGACTAATTGGTTACCAAGCCTGCATAGTGGCCTACAGTTTGACATTATATAACACTTCCTGGCATACAAAAAGGACTATGGTTCTCGGGGTGAAATAAACAACTCTGCCAAGGTTATGGACACCTGTCGGTAGCAGAGATCTGTTAATGGCATTGAAGTCGTAACTTTTACACCAATGGGTAAGGAGATTATATCCTATTGTTTCTTATAACGTGATAATTAAGTTAATTACCCAACCATATAGTGCATGACTATCTATTATCGCCAATCATTACGGAGCTAGTGATAGTGACCGCATGAGACTCGCTATTTATGGCAAATGTCTTATCCTCGAACTTCCATCAACTCACCGCAGTCGCTTACGTATTAAAAGCGATCTAACTTTCTATCTCGATTTCAGTAATAGGCTGTTTTTGCAGACATGGCATATTTTCATAAGTTGCTCCATAAAGGCCTCGCGACAGAGTAGACGCTGCTCCTTTATTTGACGGCTGGGACAGCCTATTACATTGTGGGGGGGAGGTAACCTCATCATTCCCCAAAGCACGTTCCAGTCCGTTATTCGAGAAGATTTTGTACTCGAGCTTAGCACGGCTCAACGATATGATCATCTGCCATTTTTGTTTTCTTCTGCATGAGTTGTTGTTCATTGCATACGCCGTTGCATTTGAATTTGAACGAGGAATACGCCACCAGCTTCTCTGCGTTTCAACGAATAGTTGTTGTTCCTTTGAGAATTTGTAGTGAAACTATGGGAGCAAGTGTAGAGCCTCTAACCTACACCTCATCATTCACCATTATCTATTGTTTTTCATCACCTATCTCTCTCTTTCACCTCATTTTCCCTGTTAAACCACCCAGATCATTACATTAGATGTCATTAAGCATGATCAAGTGAACTTTGCTAATGTGTGACTGTTTTGTTTATATTTTGGACATATTACAGGCATTCCGCAGCTCTCTGCCGATTCCGCAGCTAACTGATGATTCCGCAGCCATCTGGAGATTCCGCAGCCTTTTTGTTGTTCTCAAGGTTCCACGTGTCATTTTTCCAAACGAGCCACATGGGTACTTAGGTATCAAGGTGCTCGAGGTTCCTGTGCCATTTGTTCAAACATCCACGTCATCCATACCTCCGGTCAAACAGGGGCAAAGATCCGGTCAACGAAGGCAGCTAACGGTGATGCGTGAGCTATTTGGTCACGTCAGCTCAGACGGTGGCTTGCCCGTGTTTTGCAGGACGTGGGGAACATAATCTAAGTTTGGATTTAATCCCCATGACGACCAGGACCTCCAGCTCACCCACGCAGGCTCATGACGTGTCTATTTAGTTTTAATTGCACATGACAGTTTGTTATTTTCCGTTTCTAGCAGCACGCATAGGCTATCCTTCAGATGCCTATAAATACTTGCGTCTGCGTACGCTTAAGAGACTTTTATTTGCTGTATGTTGATGAACTTGTTATAATTTTTAAGTGTTTCTAAAACTCTGTTTTTATAGTGTTGTTCTAGCACTCTTTACTGTACATTTCTGCATATGGAGTAATAGAACTAGTGCTGTTTTGGAGCTTCCAACACTTTGAGTTCTCTTGGGTTATGTGAATGGAGGGCCCCTGTTCATACTAGCCTTGTATAGTATTTTCATGATTCAGCATTCTCTTTTCTTGATTTATGTACAACATAATTTACTTCACTTTAATTCATTTTGGATCCTTTCTTTAAGCTGATCAGCATTTCTTTTTGCAGGTTTTGACCCGGGATTATTTGTGTGTTCATGTGTTTGCTTTGCATCTAGTGGTAGTTTCAGTTGACAAATTTAAAGCTGCTGCTCCTTATTCTATTTTCATAATTAGTTTTTAGTTTTAATTTTCAAAACTGTCTGCTAATATATGTATGGTCTCTTTCTATAAATTGTTTACCTTTTTAGAGATCAGAATACTAATCACTTGCAGCTAGCTTTGAGTGCTTTCTAGACTAATCCTTAGCTACTCTCTAATCGTGCTTTACACAGTACTATGTGATATAGGCAGAGAGTTAGAAAGAGCAAAATAATATCACTAGTCTTTAAAGTAGATTTTCTCATTTTTATCAATTATTAGACTTACTTTTAGCTACTTCTTAATCGTGTCTTACACATTACTATGTGTTAGAGGCAGAGAGTTAGGAAGAGATAAACTTTATCATTGGTCTTTTAAGTGATTTTCTTATTTTTTTGCAGCAGCATGAATGGTGTCTAATGCCATTAGAAGAGTAGTTCTTTGCTTTCAATTATTTTAATTCATTTTCTTCAAAGCATTCCTTTCTTAGCAATTAGTTAGGAATCACTAATCACACACCCTCACTCATTTAGAATTCACTTCACACACACCATCACTCATTTGTTTATAAATACATCATCTCATCTTAGGAAGATAAAATAATCACAAACAACACCCCCAAACTACAAAAAGCTTTAAGAGGTTGCTTAAGTACATATAGTACACCTTCACTTCATCAGCTTACGAGCCCCGGGTTGACAAATTAATGATATCAATTTAGGAATACTAAATTGACCAAACAGCACCTATGTGTATACACACACTTTCATGCACATAAAAGCACGTACAATTTGGGAAACTTGGTTTTTGGTCCTTGGTATTTGGACCTATGATTTTGGACCATGTTATCTCATCCGAAGTGTTAAACCTAGGTAGTTGGACCCAGGTATTGGTTCTAAGTGGTTTTTGACCATGGTATTGAGTAAGGCCTAAGACTATAAAAGGGGAAGGAGATCATTAGGCAAGGACACTCAAGGATTGAATATCTTATGAAGAGCAAGATCTAGAATACTGGTCATTGGGTTATAGTGCATAGCTGGATATGAATCAAGGAGAAACTTGAGCGCTAGTAGAAGGATAAGTTCTATTGATGGGTCAAGATCTTAAGGCTTGAAGAGAAGTATTTTTGTGTGATTTTGATCTGTTATATTTGGCACATGACTTGATCTATAAATATTATGATCTGGGTATATCTGATGTATGAATAGTTGAAAAGGGTAAATTATCTTTTATATATCTATACGTAGGTTCAACATAGCAAAGGTGCGTATACATGGTAGTTCGGTAATTCAAAACGGCGTATACACCGATTTCCTTAATATAGTAGCATATGCACACAGGTTCTACATATTGAAGTAGCGTACGTCTCATAAAATATGTTTTAGCTACTTCTGTTTATTGCTGCAGTGTTTTGGGTTCAGGATTGGTTTCTGGTTACTATTACTGTATTCTGGTTACAACATTCAGAGAAGTGAGTGTTTGATTTAATTTTTGGTTGGTGTAAAGGAGATTGGTTGATGCAGATATATTTGAGGTTTGATTGAAGTTATTGATGGATATAGTCTGAAAATTTATGAAACGTGGTCCCTGGAAGAAAAGACAAGGTTGTAGCCTTCTATAGGTCAGCATCTACGTACTAGTACATCAGCTAGTACAAGAGCTAAGGGGGTTGTAGCTCCCTTCCAGGAGAGGCTAGAGAATGAGAGAACGTTGTAGCCTTCTGCAGGTAGAAGCTTGCGTACTGGTATAAGACTGCACCAGTACAGAAATATTGTAAAAATAAGTTTCTTATTAAAATAAGATAGAGACAAACTGCAGCAGGTGGTTTTCACCCACATTGGGTTTCCACCTTATATCTTGTGTTCCTGGGTGTGATTGCCTGTACTGTTTACTGCACTTGATTACTGTTTTATGGTTCTAATACATAGATTAAGATCAGCTAACTAAATTAGATGTCTGCAAGATATACGCGGTTTTCGCTAAACACAGTTGTGTATATCAATTTGTTTATGGAAATGATTTTTTTTTTAATTTATAATAATGATTCAACCCACCCCCCCCCCCCCCCCCCCTCTCAGTATTATTTCTAACAGATCAAAATCTTAAGGCGCCTCATCTACCTTGTGTCAAATTTCCTTAAACTCAATTACCGACTGCACCTCTGACTTAGGCTTTATGAACTCCTTATTGAGAGCTTGATGGGCCTCTTCCAACATTGCAGTGGGTTTATCAGTGCAATACTTGATGTACCATGTTAATACGTGATTCTATAAGGTTGTGACTAGTTGCGCTTTCTTGAGGTTATCATTCATAATCTGTTGTTTCGTCCATACAGCTCCTTCGAAAAACCAAAACCATTTTGGATGTTCACTCCCTACTCCTTTAAAGATCGACCTCTTCATCACGTTCACCATGTTGAATGGTGGAAGTGGAGGTGGAGGTTGAGGTGGAGTGGATTGATGAGGTATCTTTAGGATACCCTATGTAATTACCTGAAATGCACTTCACAGTGTAGTCAACACCGTCCCTTCGTCGTCGCTTGAAGGGGGTTCAATGAGCGGACTATATTCTGGGCTTGATCCTTTGTTTTTTATAAAGAATCTCCCACTTTGCATAGCCCCAAACATCAAGGTAATTGCATAACCCTCTTTTCACATAAAAACATTGTAATATAGGTCTTTAACAATTTCAAATACTTAACTCATGGTCCTTTAAAGAGCCTTCATTTTGCTTCGCTATAGCTGATATTTCTATCAATTGTGAAATAAGTCACAAAACTTCCCATTCTGTGATCAATTGAGTGATCCATAGCCCGCACAATATTGCTTTCTGATGCTTCCAGACGTCGCACCAGTTTAGGAGTCCACACTATAGTATTGTCAGGCCTCCACATCCCTTGACTATCGCCCAATTTAGACAACCACTCATGTAGTTCATCTGGGAAGAAAGAGAAGAAAGCCTCAGTTTCGTTTGTGTACAAAAATCTCTACAACCACTGTTCCTTGGATAATTTAGGGCTCCTACTTCCTTGAGTTGTGAATGCATGTATGTTTCAGTGAATCCACTTGTCAATCTCTTTCTTCGTAGGAAACCATTTATCACAGATCTCTTAGATAGATCCTAGTCTTGGCAAAAGAACCATTTGTTGGCTTGAGGGGGCCTAACCTAGGTTCAAAGTTGTTTCTGCTAACCAACAAAACCCTGATTGCTGGCCCTTTCGGCAACAACTTGCATAGCACAAATTCCAGTCTCACCCGGAGTAGTATTGGGGATGCTAGAACTAGGTTTTTGCATCCAGAGACCGTGTGATAAGTGATATTCAGTCCTTGTCACTCAAATTTTCCTTCGCGCAGATCAATATCCTTCTATGATCCGCTACTGAAACTCTAAGAAAATGACTTCTAGGCCTTCATGAAGGTCTACGATCAGACTTTATGGACCTGAAGGAAGCAGACTGACCACTTTCGCACACCAATTAGTAACCCTAGATTTGCCTTCGCGCAGATCTACCCGATTCAACAGAAACCATAACAGATTTAACCTTTATCTCCGTGAAAACCGATAATTACTTAGTTCATGCATAAATATTAAAGATTCAATCGGTTCACGCATTAATTAAACATTATTCCATAGAAATCATATCATTAGCCATAATGCATAACTTAAATAGGCATAAGAATGATACAAAAAGGCAAGATATTTGTCGCAAAATCAATATTTATTATATCCAGGGTTCAACTTTACAGACTCTTCCACCCAGCGCACTCAGATGCAGGGGCCCACGCACTCAGCTACAGATTTTCCAAGGCCTCTGTGCACTCAGCTGCAGGAGACTTCCCCTTTTGCCTAAGTACAAGAAATAGAACTTTCCTACCTTAGCACTTGACCAAACACTAATCTTCTATCTTAGTTTCATTCTATTTTGATTGACCCTTAGACTCGCTATGACTCAACTATATATAGATTTTTCAATACAATACAATGGCTCGCGACTTATGGGTGAGTCTTAAAACTGGCCTATTACTTAGCCAAACAAGGGGCTAAAGCCCCTTTCACTCCTACTTAGTTGTGTGCTCCGCTTCCACATTTCATGGAGACTTTACATTCTTTCCAAAATCTATTACAAAAATTTGGTTAAACTAACCAAAAATTGACCTTGGGGACCCTATCCCAACAGTATTGGACCACAAATTGATTCTCCTGCATCTTGATATTTCGAAGTTTGACTTTTAGGGACAATTTTTTATAGACACTACTATTTTTTAATAGCTCATTCCATCCACATTGCGAAGGGTGTTTCTTTTCCATGGTGATTCGAGACCACATGGTCTCTCATTCCCTCCAATATGTTGAAATATGTAACTAAGTTTGATCTTCATAATAACATGTGTAATCATGATTTTAAGTATTTAATAAAAAGAGAAAAATAAATTTATTATTGTTATTGAGACATGGGTTTCATGCCCAAGGGAAAGTTAATTTTAGGTCAAGCAGCCATTGAGTGCTTCCAGGTTTGTCATAAAGTCAATTGAGTCATTTCCATGTATTGAAGACCCATTTGGGCATGTTACATATTGTAAAGAAAAAATATTTGAGTTAAAATAGAGTCAAAAGACTCTCCAAGACCTATTCATGGTGCAAATATCAAGTTCGCCTACATGAAGGAACAAGTCAGCCTAAAGAGAGAAATTTAGATTCCTTACAAGCCTATAAATAAGAAGGAACTCGACCTCATTTGGAGACTTACTCAACCAAGTTCGATCTCTTCATGGTAAAAGATATAAAAAGAAGAAGAATGAGAAGAAGAAAAAGTTTGAAGTCTCTCTCTCTCTCTCTTATAAGGGTTTCTATAGTTACTAGGCAAGACAAAATTCTGATGTTGAATCAAAGTTGTGAAGCTGCATTGAAGTTGTTAAGCTTCATCGAAGCTACAAGGTTGAAGCTCTGAAGCTGCAAGGTCAAAGTTGTGAAGATGCTTCTAGGTCAAATATGTGAAGTCATATCAAGGTTGAAGTTGTAGAATTTGTTGCTAGGATCGAAGTTGTTGGAAGGTCGACGTTTGTTGCTGGAATCCATTCAAGAAGGAAAACATTGACTTTGTCTTGGAGGGTCTTGGTCAAGGATCATAGGTCTTGGAATTATTCAATTGAAGTTATATAAGAAGAGAAGGATTATGATGGGTTTTCCGCTCAGTTGGAGGGGTTTTGGCCTTGGTTGATCACCTACATCTTTTGTCCCATTGTCTCACTATTATTTATGATTTTGTAGTTCTTCAATGATGAATAAAACTAATAATAATAAAGGAAATAAGAATTTGATAAAGTAGAGTAAAAATACATCACAAGAAATTATCAAAGCAAGAGAAATCGCCTAATCTAGTTTCCCTATATTTATCAACATGGTATCAAAGCTAAGGTGACTACATCAAGGTAGGGAAATACAAAGAAGGATACTCAAGGGCTGAAGTATGAAGAGATCATCTTGGAAACATCAAGAGCATCAATCATCAAGAAGAGAAAACGAAGAAGACCATAAAACCCTAATTTTATAGACATATTTGGGCACATCAACCGCAACTCACATGTCGATGTATTAGGGTTCATCAACCCCTAAAATAGTTGTTTTATGCCCTAAAGGAACTAAGTCATCTGAATGCCTCATTCCCCAAAAGTTCCATCTCAAAAATCATCCAGAAAGTGCCTAAAATGAATCATTGTTGAAAGCCCTATGTTAGGGTGCAATGCATAGCATGTACTACACTGTCAAAGTGCTATGCATCGTAATTTGGCCCTCTAGTATGTGCGATGGGCGAGGTAGGACAAAATTTCGGGAGATTTTGAGAGGTGGTTGCTCATGGAATCTTCTAGAAACTTCTCCTGTGCCACTTGCCTCTCTGAATTCGCCCAAGGATGACTAAGGGAATTAGGAAACCACCTCCAATTCCCCTCTTTCATGGAACCAATTCCTAAAAATAGAAAGGCATTCTTCATCCCCATTGATGACTCAACCTCCTGCAATCATCTATAAAGGATCTCTCATCCAAAAAATCAAAAGGTTGAATTATTCTGAGTTGTAAGGAAGTGCTGCTAGTTTCAGTATTGAGGAGAGAGCATTGTGTTATTGTTGGTGTGTTCTTGCTGATTCATGAGGTGAAGAAGGCTTGAAGATGGAAGGATGGCGCTAGATCAGACTACTTATGGGTTGTAATTCTCCTTGTTATCAATAAAGTTCTTCAAGATTTTTCCCAATTGATTGTGTTAACTATAAATGCATTCATTTGTTTATCATATTTTTTATTCTATGATGTTTATGCTGTGATGAATCATTATGCTTTGACAGGTCTTTGTTTCTGTAGTTGTGCAGGTACTCTCCAAGTGTTTTAAGTATAGGGAGGAGTTATGGGATCGGCCAAAGGAGAGGGAGATCAAGCAAGGATTCAAGCAAAAGTTACAGGTTGGTCTTTCATAATCTCTTTCTTATCTATCACTCATAGGAAAGATAGTGAATTTCTTTCACTGTTGTTTCTAGGTTAGCTACCAAACCTAGAGGGCTAGCATTTCTTAGAAATACTAGTTTTCCCAGAAACAAATTGGTGACTCTGCTGGGGAATGATGATTGTTTTTTTCTATTTCTTGCTCTATGTTGGATTATATAAACTATAGATAGAGTTTGAAGCTAGCTAGGAAGATTTTGAATTTCTTTTGTTCTACAATTGTGTGGTAGATAAATTCTACTTCAATCAATCTCTGGTTTAGTTTATATCTTGAGCATGTGATTTGAAAAAGCATCAAAATGCCCTTGTTGGTAGCTTAGTAACCTCTTAGAACATTCCTTCACACTTTTCTTGTTATTTTTCATTAAAATCAAGCTTAATCCATTGAAAACTCCTACAAGTTTGAGCCAAAGACACTTTCAGAATCGCTCCCTGGACCATCGCACTGTCTTGAAATGGAACCTGAGATGCATCTCAGTTCCTGAATGGGAAAAGTGCTATGCATTGCACTTTTTGTCACTAGAACCTGTGATGGATGACTGAAACTCAATTTTCCCATCTAGGAATTGAGGTTTTTGACTAGTTTTCATTCCTGTTTGGTTGATTGCTGAATTTGAACAATATCACATCACTGAAGCCAACTTACATCACTTATATCAGCCTCTATTTAGATTGGGATCAGTGAATGTTTTTGTGTGTTTGTTTTTCATTTACAATCCATTGTCAAAAGAGTGTTAATCGATTTTTCGTTTCGATAGAAAAAGTGTCGTAAAATCTTCAATTTTCGTTGAAAAAGTGAAGCGTCGTAAAATTCTCCTTCATAGCCTATCGATTAAACTATTTTGGTGCATCTGATTTGATTTGATTTCATTCAAAGTGTCGAAAAGATATTTCTTCAAACTTGAAAGTGTCGTTTTGAGTCTTCCTTTCTCTCTTTGAAGAAAAATTGTCAAAATTTGTCATTTTGTGTGAAACATTTTGAGTCATTACCGCATTTAGTTTTCCTTCTTGAATCATTCACATTAAGGAAAGCTGAAAACAAATACATGCATTTTTCATTTTAGCATTTTGATTTGTGTGCAAAAAAGATGATTTAGGGAAATTGCATTAGTGTGTGCTCTTTTGTGTTTTCTTAAAAGTACTTCTATGCTCTATCCCTTGTAGTTATAATTTTCATTGGTCAAATAAATGAAAAGATTGCTTATCATTGTAGATGCATCTTTAGGAATTTCAGATCACATCATGTGGTGAACCTTCAAAGGAAAATTTTTAAGCAAGATCAACTTAAAATGAACCTCAATTAATCTAACAACACTTTGGAATCTAACGCAACACTTTTAGAGGTCTAGGCTAGAGACGTGTTCCGGCGTTGTTAAACCTAGTGGCTATTGTTTTCATTGAAGGTTGGGTGGTTCCTCCTCTTTGATATGACAAGTGCTAGCACAGACTTGTGCTCCCTGCAACATCGCGTATATATAGGTAGACCACAATAGGCTTAAATCCTTTATCCATAGGAAACTGAGTCTGCTGACTTATCGATTGCAATGCACTGAACACAACATTCGGGAAGATTGACTGTTGTAGGTAAAGTCCATGGTAACTTCTCTTTAATTTATCACCAAGGTGTATATTGCAGTTTTGGAATTGGTTTGGTAAACCTTTTTGTCTAGATTCTCCAGAGTAGCCACTTCCATTCCTTTTCGACTCCTTAAAAAAAAAGGTCCTTCTGAGCACTTGTCCTTTTAGGCTCATTAAAAATCGAAGGCAACTAGAATCATCTTTAGCTTTTTCTGGACTCTTTAAAACTGAAAAAGAAAAGTTGCATCTAAAGTGTCGTTAAAATTAATTGACCACGAATAACATCCCTATTCCTTAGTTGATCTTAGGTTGAAACATATGGCGGAAAATCCGGGGTCCACCAATCAAGGAATTTCTTTTGATGGGAATCCTAGTCCTTTTCCTCTATTTAGAAATATTGGTGCCCCTTATGTGGCTACATTGTCCCCTCCAACATTTACCATTGACTTGCTAGTATGTTTGTTTTCAACCTCTTTGGTTCAAAATGTCGTGATTTCTCTATAATCGAGTACACCTCCAACTGGACAAAATCAACCTCCAGTTGATCCTAAAGTTGACCCTTTATCTTCTTCCTCGGTTGTTTCTTCCTCCCCTTCTTCGTCTTCGCCTGGTGAAAGTATTGGTACTGGTAACTAGGTGACTAAGAAGAAGAAACAAATTCAGCAGAGGGGAAACTAAGCAATCATTGCTTTGAATGCAAAATCTAATGAGAAATTGTCCATTAAGCCTCACAAAGTTCGATATCCATGCAAACTTTGTGCAGGAGACCATATTCTTCGAAATTGTCCTGATATTCCTCAGATCTTAGAAGAATGGTCTTCTCGTTCACATCACCCCATGTCATCAACCTCTGGAGATCATGTTGGTGACATACCATTAACTAGTGATAGTAAAGTTCATGGACAGAATGGAAAAGTCAAGTTTCCATGTAGGTTATGTGAAGGGAATCACCCCATTCACCTTTGTCCCTATTTGGATGAAGCCAAAAGAGTGTTGGATAACCGTCCTGCTTCACTGCAGTGATTTCCATCTAGTTATAGGAACCTTTCCCTAAGTCCTTCACTAGTTGATGAATTGACTGACCAAAATCAGTCGTCGGTCAGACCCACTCTCTCTGAAAGTGAATCCCATGAGTCTATACCCGACCAAAATCAACAGGTCAAGGTAAAAATTGACCCGATTTCACTTTCGGTAAATCATACCTTTTCTGAAGAGAGTGAACACCATACCACTCAGGTTCTTTTTGTTTCTTCAGATTTAAAGGAGCTTGGGGGCAATCCACTTGTTCCATCAAGACAGGAGGAAAATCCTCCAGTTCTCGTAACTCAAGGGGTTAATTCTCCCGTTTCCACGGTACCCCCTCCAAGTAGTCTAGTCACTTCCTTTGATTGGAATCAACTGGCAGGATCCCGCCTTCCTTCTTCTGTGACTTTCTAGATCATAGTACAAGTTTGTAAAATGATTGTATCTGGAACTATTATAGATGAAGGTGCATCAGTGAGTATCCTTTCCTCAACTCCTTGGCAAACGCTTGGTTTGCCACTGCTTGTGCCTGTTACACAGAATTTGTTGGGCTTTAATAGAGGAACTAGTCGACCGTTAGAGATCCTTCCTCAGTCACCTATTACTTTGAGAGAAAAAACCATTTATCTAAACGTGATGGTAGTCCCAATCCCTTTAGATTACAATCGACGTTTTGGGCGCGACTATGTTTATGACATGGGAGCCATTGTTTCAACACTCTTTCGAGTGATTTATTTCCCGCATGAAGGAAAAATTGTCACCGTTGACCAGCTTTCATTTTTCGGTCCAAATATGGCTTCTAGTCAACCATCTTCCCTAAATGGCCCTTTTGTACCAATAGTATCATCCCCTCCATGGGTTAATTATGTGGTAACCTGTTTGATACCTACATCGATCGACGATCAATTCAGTGATGTTGTACATCATATACTGGGGGCATTGGAACCAAATCTCTCCTTCATGACCTCTTATGAGTTGTGATAGGGTCTGAGGATGGTTCATTTTCTTGTGTCAACCTCGTTAAAAAATGGAACAAGGAATCTGAGGAAAGTTCTTTTACTATGTCAACCTCGTTAAAAAATGAAACATACCCGAGGATAGTTCTTTGTCTTGTGTCAAACTCATTAAACAATGAAACAAGGGTCCAAGGATAGTTCTTTTACTGGGTCAACCTCATTAAAAAATGAAATAGGTCCATGAGGATAATTCATGGTCTTGTGTCAACCTCGTTAAAAAATGAAACAAGGAGTATGAGGATGGTTCCAGGTCTTGTGTCAACCTCGTTAAAAAAATGAAACTAAGGATATGGGGATAGTTCCTTATCTTGTGTCAACCTCGTTAAAAAATGAAACAAAAGGGTATGAGCAGAGTTCCTTGTCTTGTCTCAAGCTTGTTAAAAAATGAAACAAGGACCCTTGGAGCAAAGTTCCAAGTCAAGTCTTTGATTAGATCTTGTAAAATCCCAGTCGAGTCTTTCACTTGATCTCGTAAGAGAACCTTCATTCCATCCACTTGATAGCCTTGAGTAGTCTACTTAGGTGAATGTAATGAAGCTTGGGGGGCATGCACCTAGTGGTAAAGTTAAGTTTCCCTATAGGTTATGTGAAGGGAATCACCCCAATCACATTTGTCTATTTGGATGAAGCCAAAAAGGTGTTGGATAACTATCCTGCTTCACCGCAGCAACTTCCATCTGGTTAACATAGACTCTCCTTTTCATCATGCTGGGGGCATGTAAACCAATTCAAGCATAGTTTTTCATTTTAAGCTTGTGTAAAAATGAAACTGAAGCCAAGCATAGTTTTGTTCGTTTCAAGCTTGTGTAAACATGAAACCGAATCCAAGCATATTTCCCCATGGTTCAAGCTTATCTAGAAATGAACCCATTTTCAATTTTTAACCCTTGTGATTTCCATTCTATCAGCCTTTTAAGCCTTGGTTGTTTCATTCCATCGCCACCATCTCTTTGGCTGATCATACACTTTTACTTGGTTGTTTTACCCTTTTTCGAGGAACAGTTGCAATGAGTGGTCTTACTAGCCAGCCTCTTCACATAAATCAACATGTTTTGAAAAGTTCCAATATCACCGGAACTAGTTGCTACCCTAGACACCACTCATTCCTCAAAATAGAGTCCTCTTTAAACTCTTTTCAGACTCTCTAAATAAGAAAAGATTGTCGAGCACTTGTCTATTCCAGCTCGTTAAAGTATTGGAAACGACATCCCTCTTGTATTATTTTATCCTTTTTCGGACCTGAGGAATTATTTTACGAAAAAGAACTTATGGAGTTTTCTCTTCATCTATTTTCAAACTCTCTAAACATGAAAAGGACTGAGTTATCCTTGTCATTAAACTCGTTAAAATAATAGCAACAAACTTGTCCATCTAAATGAGACCGAGTTTCACCGTCGCTAGATTCGCTAAAACATCAAATAGCGATGGGTTTACTCGAAGGGTGAATTATAGAACAAGAATATGTTATCCTCCTCAAGCTTGATAAAAGTAAAGAGGTACTGGTTGGCAATGACTGGGGAAAAGGGAAAAATCTTGAAAACTTGTGGTAGCGAGTCGCTCTTGAACATGACACTTTCAATTCATCTCCGTGATTGAGTTGGGTTAGGTTATTCCGTTTGCTAGTAATCATACCATTGGTCTATCACACCATCCATATTTTTGGTTTAATGCTACCAATTCATCTCAGTGTCGCCGATATGTTCAAGAAAAGTCATCCAGTTGAATTCTCATCCGTTGCTTTACCACAAACCTTCATTTTCATGACTGCCATTCCTGAACCTTGTGTCGTCAATTCGTTTTCATATTTAAAAATCATTTACTCTATTTTGTGTCGTAGATGTGGGATAGATCAAGGCCCTCCTACGATGAGTCGCTTCTTGTTGAAATCAGCTCATTATCCAAGAAGTTGACTTAGAAACACCCTTTCAGTGCTTTGAAGCTTGCATACATCAATGGCAAGTTTCTCTCTTCTACCAATAGGTTGACATCAATGGCCTTCGACTGAAATATTTTGCGTGGTGTTCGACATCGAATCATCTATTCACACCATGTGAAATGTACTTTTGTACCTTGAGGATCATCTTGATCATCGGTTATCCCTCTCGCGTCTGTTAACAACTTACATCATTGGCCGGTAATCAAACGATGTCTCTCCATGTTCAACCTCAAAACATCTTTTCGCAGGGTTTGACTTGTACATTAAGTGAAGATTGAATGGGTTTGAAGACCCGGGATCTAGTTTTATCCATCTGGGCTGCGATATATTCAGGAGTACAAAAGCATCAAATGTACGAAGGCTTTACACAAATGGTCATCCTAATCATGGATTACAAGTCTATATCTACAGACGACTGTCTGATCTATGTACATGTAATGAAAGTTTATAAAGCTGAGCATATGGATGCCTCCCTTAGCTAGTTCATGAAAAATCATATTGTCATGATGTATTGTATTGTAATTGATGCAGGTCACCTTCCAATTCGAAACTTTCAATCCTCATGATAAAGCATTTCACCCGAGATGAACATTTACGACCTCATGCTTTAGGGGGAAACTGTTATAGACATATTTGGGAACATCAACCCCAACTCACATGTCGATGTATTAGGGTTCATCAACCCATAAAATAGTTGTTTTATGCCCTAAAGGAACTAAGTCATTTGAATGCCTCATTCCCCAAAAGTTCCATCTCAAAAATCATCCAGAAAGTGCCTAAAATGAATCATTGCTGAAAGCCCTTTGTTAGGGTGCTATGCATAATAGGTACTGCACTATCAAAGTTCTATGCATCATAGTTTGGCCCTCTAGTAGGTGCAATGGGTGAGGTAGGACAAAATTTCGGGAGAGTTTGAGAATTGGTTGCTCATGGAAACTTCTAGAAACTTCTCTTGTGCCACTTGCCTCTCTAAATGCACCCAAGGATGACTAAAGGAATTAGGAAACCGCCTCCAATTCCCCTCTTTCATGGAACCAATTTCTAAAAATAGAAAGGCATTCATCATCCCCATTGATGAATCAACCTCCTGCAATCATCTATAAAAGGATCTCTCATCCAAGAGATCAAAAGGCTAAATTATTCTGAGTTGTAAGGAAGTGCTTGTAGTTTCAGTATTGAGGAGAGAGCATTGTGTTATTGTTGGTGTGTTCTTGCTGATTCATGAGGTGAAGAAGGCTTGAAGCTGGAAGGATGGTGCTAGATCAGACTTCTTATGGGTTGTAATTCTCCTTGTTATCAATAAAGTTCTTCAAGATTTTTCCCAATTGATTGTGTTAACTATAAATGCATTCATTTGTTTATCATATTTATAATCCTATGATGTTTATGCTGTGATGTATCATTATGCTTTGACAAGTCTTTGCTTTTGTAGCTATGTAGGTACTCTCCAAGCGTGTTAAGTATGGGGAGGAGTTATGAGATCAGCCAAAGGAGAGGTAGATCAAGCGAGGATTCGAGCGAATGTTACAGGTTGGTCTTTCATAATCTCTTTCTCATCTATCACTCATAGGAAAGATAGTGAATTGCTTTGACTGTTATTTCTAGGATAGCTACTAAACCTAGAGGGCTAGCATTTCTTAGAAATATTAGTTTTCCCAGAAACGCCTAGCTCATCCAAAGAAGAGTTCCACACTTGAAGCATTCTTGGGAAACTCACACATTCTACAATCATTATCACAAGGAAGAAAGAACGAAGCACTTTTGGGTCTATTTTCCAAGATATATTCTCCACGCATGTGAAGTATTAGAACATCCTTCTGCAACATCAAATATCAAATTTCAACCACCATCAAGGCTCAAGTTTTGTGTCAAGAAAGTTCTCCTTTGCAAGCCAAAATAGCAAGGAAAGGAAGTCAAGTCAAGCGAAGTAGAAATGATTAACTTTTTTCCATATTCTAGCCACTCATATGAACTAGGGTTTATTACAGAAAAGGATGAAATTGCATACTTATAATAGTAAGCCGAAATTTTGAAGAAGGCCCAAAAAATTGATGTTGTGAAACAAGTTTGACTAACATTGAATTGAAGAAAGAAAATTCGTTAGAAACATTGTCATCATCAAAGAATCAATGTGATCTCCTTGTGAGCGAAGGATCACTTTTGGAGGGAATCTTCATCAATAATAAATCTTCTATTATTTACAAATCAAGTGATTATTAAAATCAAGAAGGCATCAAGCCGAAGATTTAATCATCTAGGAGTATCTTCACTTAACAAGAAAGTATATTTACATCCATATTTGAATCTATCAAGATGACTTCATTTTCCAAGGAAATCAAAAAATTGGTTGGGCCATCAAATTTTCTTGGATGAAAGAAGAGGATATATTTGATCCTCATAGAAAATGAAGTCGTTGACCATGTAAAGGGTTTAATTGTCTAACTACAAAAAGAAGAAGCTCAAGCTCTAGAAAAATGAATGGAAGGGAAAATATATAGACAATATGAAGATACCAAAGAAAGAAGGAATAACCTCATACTCCATGAGGGTGTCAAAAATATGAGACCAACTACAAGAGTTAGGGGAAGTCATGTTAGATAAATAAATGAACATCATGGTATTCATTGCATTACCTGATGAATGGGGTAACTTCCTATCAATAATTTTTTAAATAAGGAAGCCACCTCATTCTATGAAGTTTGGTCATTGTGTAAAGAAACCAAGTTAAAAGCAAAGAGCGATGTGGAACCAAGAGAACAAGTTCAAGCGTTAGATGTCATGAGAAGAGGAAGATTTTGGAAATTTGGTCCATATAAAGAGATGAAGAATGATATGTCAAGGATCCAATGCTATGGTTATCAGGAATATGGGCATCACAAGAGAGAGTGTTTGAAATTCAAGAAGGACAATAAGAGGAAAGAAATAAATGAAGCTCATATCACTGAAGAAGTGGAAGAACCTGATGAGAATAAATCCAAAGGTATAGATCTTCACTATTAGGGTTCCTCCAATGCATATAAAGGACAAGTGGAGGTGAAAATACTTCTACCATAGTAGTCAACATGAGAAGCATTATGACTAGATGTATATTAATAGAAGATTGCATCATATTATAAGCATATCGTTAAAACAAGATCTTATTAGAAAAGCTTGAAAGGATAGTTGATGTAGAATTCTACATGATTGTAGTAATCATCATAGAAAGGAAGTAGCTCTTGGTAACCTCATTGAAATCGTAAGTATTACTTATGGTAAACTGAAAGTCATTATTATTAGGAAATCTAGTGTCCACTCGGAGCTGCTAGTCCCACTAAGACTGGTAGCTATCTTAGAAACAAACAAACTAAAACTACTTTTGCTTTCCTTTATGAGAAGTAGATAAGAGGGGAACAAAGAACACCAACCTCAGTCTTGCGCTTGGTTCCTTTCTTGGTTCCTCTCTCTTCCAACAGGTCTTTGCCACTCCTCCTTCGTCTACCTAGATTTAAAGAGCACCTGTGGGATCAAAGCAGCATAACACTATCCAAGAACAGAGATCTAAAATCATAAACAATATAGGACCAAATATATATTGACCACACAAATGCATATATCATCAAACATACAAGAATGTGGAGGAAAACTTGAATAGCTTTATTAAATCAAGAATAGCAAAGA